>OMNM01063385.1:0-16389 GCA_900302745.1 Parablennius parvicornis | reverse complement strand
GTTTGGGTTCACGGTTTGATACCTGAGGCCTCTGTGAGGACTTCACGCTTTGCATCCCTGATATGTTTTGAATGGATCATTTTCATTATTCCTGCCTCCATCTTTTATCCAAACGAGTCTTAATGAAGTCTGAGCCTCCTTTCAGATTTACACCAACGAGACTGAAACCCTTTAGCATGTAGCATATAGCATCACTGGTGTGTAAGCCTGAATCTCTTTAGCATGTAGTATGTAGCATCGTTGGTGTGTGAGCCTGAAACTCTTTAGCATGTAGCATGCAGCATTGCTGGTGTGTGAGCCTGTAACTCTTTAGCATGTAGCATTGCTTGTGTGTGAGCCTGAAACTCTTTAGCATGTAGCATGCAGCATTACTGGTGTGTGAGCCTGTAACTCTTTAGCATGTGGCATTGCTGGTGTGTGAGCCTCAATCTCTTTAGCATTTAGTATGTAGCATCGTTGGTGTGTGAGCCTGTAACTCTTTAGCATGTAGCATTGCTGGTGTGTGAGCCTGAATCTCTTTAGCATGTAGTATGTAACATCGCTGGTGTGTGAGCCTGTAACTCTTTAGCATGTAGCATTGCTGGTGTGTGAGCCTGAATCTCTTTAGCATGTAGCATGTAGCATCGCTGGTGTGTGAGCCTGTAACTTTTTAGCATGTAGCGTTGCTGGTGTGTGAGCCTCAATCTCTTTAGCATGTAGCGTTGCTGGTGTGTGAGCCTGAATCTCTTTAGCATGTAGTATGTAGCATCGCTGGTGTGTGAGCCTGAAACTCTTTAGCATGTAGCATTGCTGTTGTGTGAGCTTGAAACTTTTCAGCATGTAGCATCATAATGTAACTTTCTTAGATGAAGGCTTTTATTTTCCTAATCGCTGGATAAATGACCATTAAAATGGGAGTTTACATAAACAATCAAGGGTTTTTCCGACGTTGAGATTTATTATAACTTTGCAGCAGGCTCTTTTTTTTTCTTTTTTTTTTTTTTAATTTGCATCCAGAAACTTAATGAAGGCTTGTATTTTCCTAAGGGCTTTTACGGTTGTGTGTGTGTGTGTGTGTGTGTATAAGTATGGACAGGTCTGTAAGGTCGTCCCTCTGACGGCGGCTCCGAGTCGACAGGTCGGGTAAGATTCAGTTCCTGTAGCTCGTTACCGTGTTTCTCTTTCTTGACGCAATAAATTGAAGCGCGTTCGTGAACGTTTGTGAGCTGAAAACTGTACAAGAACGTGACAAGTTGGCTTCTGCGCCAAAGATTTATGTTTTCAGTGATGCACTGGTACCAGTATCGGGTTCGATACGTAACAAAAGCCCCGTTTCCACTGCAACGGAACTGCACAGAATGTTCCGGTACGGTTCGGTACGGTTCGGTACGGTTCAGGTTTTTCTGCGTTTCCACAGCAAAAGTTGTGCATGGTGCCAAAATAACCGTACCAAAGGGTCACGCTTTTCAGTCACCCTTCAGTTGGGGTACCCAGCACAATGGAACCGGTCCGATTTTGAGGAGCCGTCTGCTGATTGGTCAATAATTATGTCACTCTCAATATTTAACTATCTCATTGGCCGTATGAATCCTCTGTTGTTGTTTACGTTCTCGGCTTTGCGCTGGTTGTCTGGGTGCAGTTTCACGGCTGTGGAGTTATGCATTGGAACCGTACCCCCTGCGGTGGAAACGGAAACAGGTTTGTGTCCGGGTACGACTTGTCGAACCGCTCCGTTCAGCCCGGCACATTTGTATAAACACGGTAAAACATTAAGGCGCCTCGCTGGGAAAGTCTCTGTGTGCAAACAAATGAGGATTCAGTCAGGAAGGATTTCCACCTTGATGCCGTTTAGGTGTCAATAATTAATGTTTACAGCGTTTATGTGTTTGATTTGTCTGCAGTTGAAATGATTTACCGATGGGTTACATGTAAAATCAGAAAACGATAGATTTTATATCCCTTATATTATTATTATACATCTGTGATCCAGTTCAGTATATTTCTACTCTATTATGGCTGTAAATCCTGATAAAAGCCAGGCGGGGGCGCTGCAGCTGCACTACCTGTGGACGGGAATCAACAACGTTAAACTAGGAACTTCCCACTAAGAAAGTGGGAAATTTCTGAGCTACGACATTCTGATGCTACAAAACTCGACGTTACACTCAGTTAATCCAGTTTCCAGAAGAATCCTGAGGTTCTCCCTCTACACCAGGAGAGAACCAGGCAGAACCAGGAGAGAACCAGGGAGAACCAGGCAGAACCAGGAGAGAACCAGGAGAGAACCAGGGAGAACCAGGAGAGAACCAGGCAGAACCAGGCAGAACCAGGAAGAACCTGCAGCTCTGGAGCCACATGTGGCTCCTCGGCTCCTCTGTAGCGGCTCCAGAAATCTTTCACACTGTGTCAAGGACATAAATATAGTATTTGTTTTATTTTACTTTGTCTGCATTGAGTACAGATTTTCTAAAAGTGCCAATTCTGCAGGATAAAAACAGATAAATGAGGTAAAACAGCAAAGTTGGAATAAAAAAAAGAAAACAGAAAGAAAATGGAGAAAAAGATTTTAAGAACAAAATGAGAAAAGGGTTTAAAAATAAAAAAAAGAAAAAAGAAATAAAGGAAAAAACTGGAAAAGAACAAAAAAATTAATGAAGAAAAATAAAGAAAAATTTAAAATTAAGAAAAACTAGAAAAAAGGGAAAAACAAAAAAAAAGTCTATTCCAGCTAAAACGTGTCTAAACATTGGGAAACAATCAGCAGCTATAAACAGTTAAAAAAAAAAACAAAAAAAAAACAAAAGGCTAAAACAGCCAAGACTTGGGATGGGCATGGGAAAACAACTTTTAACAAAAAAAGCCACAAGAGTTCAAAATGTAACAAAACATATTGCAACACTTCATTAATGCAACATTTCTTATAGGTCAATTCTTTCTTGATGTTTATTTCTTTATGCAGATAATTAACATGTTTTACGGCTCCAGACAAATTTAATTTGGTTGAAAGTTGAAAACGGCTCTTCTGGTCCTGGAGGCTACAGACTGCTGCTCTACGCTGACGACGTTGTTGTGTTTGTTGTCTGTTGTTTGTTGTGTTCACAGCCTCCCAGCTCTCAGTCATGACGACGCGTGGGCTCGTCGTCCTGCTGCTCTCAGGTCAGTCAACGCCTCTCAGTCGTACGTCCGTTCAGACAGAACAACAACAACAAACAACACAAACATTTAGCCGTAATAAATCGCTCCACACCGTGGCCAGCTTCCACTCGTCCACTCATGGTTTCAGACATTTTAAATGTTTGATGAAACAAACTCAACGAGAAAGAAACAAATCATAATTGATATTTGTATATCTGACTGAAAACCCAATGAAGGAATGAATGAATGAATGAATGAATGCATGAATGAATGAATGAATGGTTTTGTTTAGAGTTTCAGTGCAAAAATTAAAATTTTGTGCATTCGGTTCACTCTTTTTTTTTTTTTCTTTTATTAAAATTTCTGTAGCTGAAATGGTTCCAGGCTGACGCCAAAGCTTATTTTTACTTTCCCTCTAAAAACCCATAACGTTACCAGAGGTCTGTAGTACGACGCTGGATTTTCTCTTATCGAGGTAACTTCAAGGAATAACTCTGGGTTTTCGTACTACGACGCTCACTCACTTCTCACCGGGATAAATCACCATGGTAACTAACGCCGAAAGTCTAACCTGCTCCGGACCAGGATATGTTCTGGATAAGAGGTCAAAGCTCCGCCTCCTGACCAATCAGATCTCTTTGAAGGTGACCTGCCCGTTCTTAAATGATGGTGATTGGTGAGCAGTGAACCTCGGCTGCACTGAGCTGCAGAGGTGAGAAAGTAACAGAGCCATCTTTTTAACATGATGAAATAAATCCTGCTCAATGAGGCTTCTTGACTTGTTCCAAGTCTGTTTAGCTCCACCAGGGTTAATCTGGAGATTAATGATGACACCTGAGAGAACTGCAGAAACATGAATTTATGGAACCAGAACTCCTCGTGTCGTCGCGGTGATGGATTAATATTCCAACACAAAACAAACTCGCAAGAAAAACTCAGCTTCAAAACAACTGGATGGAAAATATAAAGTAAAAGAGCAGAGAGGAAGTTCTGCCTGAAACGTTTCTGATGGAATAAAGTGGAACTGAGTGATCACAGTGCTGTGCTGTCCGTTTATATCACCGATTAATTAATCTGGTATAATGTGATTAATTAATCTGGTATAATCTGATGAAGTCACATTAACAGTCGGGAATGTTCTGGCTTTGGCTGCAGCAGCATTGTTGATTTTAGCTGGTGGATTTGTTTTGATTTGTCATAATCTCAGAGAATATTTGATCCTTCAGTAATCTCTAAACTGCGCTGCAGAGTTTCTCCGTGTGCGATTGATCAGACGCTGCAAACTCCGCCCCTTTTATGTGAAGGCGCACACGAACTTGTGGGTTGAACCAGCGAGTTGATAATCTGCTTCGTAATAACGCTGATCAGGATCGCACATGTCTTGATGAGTCAACCCAGAAAACAGAGAGATCCTGGAGATGTTGATCAGGGTTCGTGGTATTTAACATTAGTTCTCACAAAATCCTCCTAAATTATTCTTTTTTTTCTCTTAATATAAAAAGAAAAGTTGAATACCGCTGGGAGGACTTTTATTTTTTACTCTGAATAATATTTCTCATGTTTTTAAGTTTAAAATATCTAAACATTTTAAGGTGCAAGATTTTACAAATAGTTTGAGTGTTTTTTTCCAACAGGAAACTGTATTTATTGGGGACCGAGGCCTGGAGGCCGGGACTCTATTGAAACTGTGATGTTTCTTTCTTATTATTATTCCGTCGCGTCGTTGGACCCAAACCTGACCCCCGAAACACGCTCAAAAACTCACCAAATTTGGCACGCTCATCAGGACTGGTGAAAATTTTAACAAAATGTAAAAATGCATCCCCAAAGTGCCATAATGTGCTCTCTAGCGCCACCTAGATACACTAAAATGGCCACCATGGCCTGTTCGTCTCATCAAGACCTAAAGAATCTCACACTGACTATGTAACGCTTGTTACATTAGAACTTAGCTGGCTTTCAAAATAAAACTCCAAAATTCCTTCAAAATAAAAGTACTTGTTTATTAACAATGACACCTATAAACTAAAAAAATTATATTTAGGGATTAGCTAGATTCGGGCTTCGCTGCCTTTCAACATAAAAGTCCCAAGTGTTCAAAATAAAAGCCCTTCTGTAATCAAGAATTACACCTAAAACCTAAAAAGTTGATATTTAGTTAGTTAGGTACTTTCAAAATAAAAGACCAACATTTTTTCAAAATAAAACTTTTTTTTTTTTTTCAAAACCTTCAAAATCTATATTTTCTCAATATTTAACTCGGCCAGAGGCCATGATTGTGCCGACCCCGACGGGCCAGAGGTCCGAGGTCCCAACCCAAGCTGCTTGCAGCTTTAATTAGGGAGCTCGGGCTGTACAGGAGGCCTGACCTGGAGGGCCAGGACGACCCTGTTGTAACTGTAAGGTTTTTTCTTATTCTTCTTGCTTGTGGCTGTGGCGTTCATCCAGCACGCCCGGGAGTCTAACCCAAATCTGACCCCCTAAACACGCTCCAAAAGTCACCAAATGTGGCACTCTTGTCTGGATGGGTGCATAATTTCAGAAAATGTGAAAATTAACCCCCAGAGTGCCAAATGTGCTCTCTCGTGGAACCTAGATACGCTGAAGCAGCCACCACGGCCCGTAGGAATGTCGCAGGGAGATCAAACCAAACCTCATGTATTCGCCTCCACAGAAAGTCAAAAGTCCACAATTGGCCTTTTATTAAAAGATTTTCGCCCAAAAACGGCCTTAAAAACAAACTGAACTGAGCTTCCTGGTGTCTTAAATTTACACCCGACTGCTTCGAAACCCACACAGACTGAAAGACAACAAATGTTCCTTTCAAAATATGATAATTTTATGAAACACTTTGCCCGAAAACTGGATTCTGAGGAGTCGTTTCCGAAATCTGAGATATAATCGGTCTCTCCCTCAATCTGCTGGCGGCACGGCTGCAGCTGCATATTGCATCATTGTCGCCAAGTATTACGCAATACCAAATCAATCTAACTGCTACCACCGAACCTGCATGTCCTGACTTTCCAAATAAAAGCCTCAAACTCCTTCAAAATAAAAGTCTTTGTTTCTCAAAAATTACAACGTTGACTTCTAATTGGATATGAAGTGTTTAGCTACGCTAGGGGTGAGCTGGCTTTCAAAATAAAAGCCCCCATTTTTTCACAATAAAAGTCTGTTTCTTCAAAACTACACCAAAAACCTGATATTTAGGGAATTAGCTAGATTACATCTTAGTTGGCTTTTGAAGTAATATCCCCACATATTTTTCAAAATACAACTTATGAAAAGTTTTTGTTCAAACCTTCTAAATTTATCTTTTATTAGTATTTCAGTGGAGCAGAGACCATGATATGACCAGAAGCAATGATTGGGCCGACCCCGACGAGCCAGAGCCCGAGGTCCCGACCAACGCTGCTTCCAGCTTTAATTATTCTAATAATTCTTATCTGGAGTCTAAATGTGTTCTGTATGTATTTCCCCAAACCTCAACACATCTTGAGGTACATAATAAGTGAGAAATGCAATAAACACAAACATTTCTTGTCCAGGAAGTTGCTTGTTTTGTAAATAATACCAATAGTTTAAGATGATTTCTGTTTTATATAATCTATATGTGGCTTCCAACTGAATTTATGATCTATCATCAGCAATTTAGTCTTTAGTCCATTTAGGATTAATTGAATGTCACAATTGTAGATGTCTTTCAGTTTCCTCGCTCTGGGTTCTAATATGATGTCATCATCAAGCTTTTTTAAAAAACATAAATCAAAGAGGAAGCCATCGTTGAGCAGTTTGTAGTCTTTACCTTCGGCATCATCTCTCAGGTTGCGTGTTGGTTTGCGACCTTCAGTCCGCTGATGCCCTGAGGCGTTACCACCTTGTCGACAGCAACATGAACTGGTCTGACGCTCGCCGCCACTGCCGAGAGAAGTTCACCGACCTCGCCACCATCGAGAACCAAACCAGGAACGCAGAGGCCCTGCAGGCGGGCGGCGGCAGGACGCTCTGGATCGGGCTACACAACAGCACCTGGCAGTGGTCTTCAGGCATCCAGCTGTTCTCCAGCAACTTCTACACCAACTGGGCCTCAGCCCAGCCGAGCTTCTGGAAGTGTGTGATGATCGCCGGCAGCGGACTGTGGTACACCAGAGATTGTGACGACAAACACCACTTCCTGTGCTCCAGGGGTGAGTTCAGGGACCTCGACTCCCTCCGTCACTGCAGCGACCGTAAGAGGGGTAGCAGCACCACCCTCACTTCGACTCAGGGTTCAAGAAAGGAAATTGGTTTTGGTGCCGGGTTAAAGTAGCCTCTGACAGGCCGTCGCCATGGCAATACGTTAATAGTGTGTGAATCTTCAATCACGTGTTTCTTCAACTTAATAAATGTATTTGGTCGCTGAGTGGAACCAAGAAGGAATTAACGTCGTCTGAAAGTCCTGCTTTGCTTTCCTTGACCCATCGTCCATCATCCATCCATCATCCATCCGTCCATCATCCATCCATCCATCCATCAACCAACCGACAACCGTTTTTCATCCATCATCTGTCCATTATTAAATTAACCACTCAATCTATCAATTTGTTTGTTTGTTCCATCAGTAACATGTTTCATTCACAAAGTCATCCACTTCAATCACACGTTCATCAAAGTGAAGTGAAATTAGTGTTCTGCCCGGTAAAAGCAGATTTTCATCATCTTCAGAACTTCTGACGTTCTCTGGTTCAGACTCGGGGGGAGGCGACGTCTTGGTGAAGAGTCCGATGAGCTGGACAGACGCTCGCGCTCACTGCCGAACGCACTACGAGGACCTGAGCGTCATCATGAAGGAGGAGAAGAACCTGCAGCTCCAGAGAATGCTGAACAATTCCACAGCAAACCTAGGAAGAACCACGTTAGGAAGACCGACAAGCCTTTACCCGGACCAAGACGACAGGTACCCGTACAACCCGAAGCCCAGCGCCTGGTTCGGTCTCTTCAGAAACAGCTGGAGGTGGTCTGATGGAAGCAGCGCCACCTACAGGCACTGGCAGGCGGTGCAGACTTCGAGATTAGCAAAGTGTGTGGCCATGGTGTCGACGCAGGCCAAGTGGGTTCAGCGTCCCTGCATCAACAAATACTCCTTCCTCTGTTACTCAGGTGAGTCCTCCACCCGCTGATGGAGGTGTGACGGTTCAGTAGATAGTCTCCTGATGTGTGTGTGTGTGTGTGTGTGTGTGTGTCCTGCAGAGGTGAACATCTCCGTGGTGAGGGCGGTGAAGCTTCATCTGACCTCATCTGCAGCCCTGACCCAGTGGGCGGATCCAGAATCCGTCCTGCAACAGGTCACAAACAGACAAACAACAACAGATTGGTTTTTTTTCCCCAGTATTATTTGTTGAAATTTCACAGGTGGAATTGTGCAGCTTTACTGGTCGCTTTTTTAAAAAAAAAGATCAAACAAAAATAAGCATGACCAGACAAGATTAGTTACAAAAAGAGGTAAAAAGATTGAAAAGTAAAAGAAAAACAATCCTAAACAGAACACAAAAAGAAATAAAACAGAGGTTAGGAGACTGCTCATAGTAGTCGTCTGCTCAATTAGTTGTTCCATTCTCTATCGATGCTGAGTGAGTAGGTATATTCTAGAAGGTTTTCAAGGAGCCCCGAAGGGAGAATCTGATCCTCTCAAGTTTCAGTTGGTGATAAAATAAAAACACTGTTTAAAAAAGTAAAGTCAACTCTTACGCCTGTTAATGTGTTGAAATGTTTGTTTTTCTCTGGAACACAACTTCCACCTGATTCTCAATGACTATTTTGGTTTTACTGAAAGGTCCCATCCTGATTTTGCCAAGATATTGTCGATGTTCACGCTCACCGTCTTCTGCCCCCTGCTGGCGAAACGTGTCGCTGCAGCCTGACCGTGTGTGGACGGTGTTTCAGGTGAGACAGAAGCTGGTGGAGCGAGGCGTCGCAGAGGACGTGAAGCTGAGCTGGAGGAAGCAGCCGGACGGGGGGATCTTCCACAGGGAGCAGGAGGAGGAGGAGCAGAGCGCCTCCTGCTGAGCCCGAGGAGGAAGACACCGGCAAGCCCCCGTAATGACGACACAACCACGTGACTGTTCTATAACTTTATTTAAAGGGGTCATGTAAATGTAAAATTCACTTCCTAAAGGTTTTCCAACCGTAACAATCTTCCTACCTGGAACGACGCCCCAGAAGTGAAGAAAGTCTGTCCTCTCTCTCCCTGACTTGTTTCCATTTTTTTTTTAAAAGTGTGTTGCTCCAACTGTCAAAGTAAATTTTAATCAATGCTTGCAAGAGAGGAACCACACCACAGGACAATCTCCACAGGATTGTTCAGGAGTTGTCTGATTTGTTTTCCCTTCAACTGGTGAAATAAACAAGGAGTGTGTCCAAGAATATTCAAATCAAGCTTTATTTATAAAGCACTTTTCATACAGCTTTGTATCGCAAAGTGCTTCACATGAATAAAAACAACAAAAGCAACAACAAAGAGAAACAGAACATAATTAAAGCACACAGAACCACACATACAAACATCAACAAGAACACAACACACACACGACCACAAATAAAAGAACGACTGATGTCGGCAGGGTAAGAATGGCTGGGCACTGATGAGCCATGAGAGAAAACACTATCCTGGGGGGCCGCCCACATCCAGAGGTGCCACAGCACACAGTCATGAGGGGCCCCGCTACAGTGGACCCCCCCCAGGCCCAGCCAGTCAGGAGCCCCCACCACGCTCAGTGAACCACAGTGCAGAGCTCCACCATCGTGGCCAGAACCATCCACAGAACGACGCCCCCATAGGCAGACCAGACAGCCCTCGATGTGGAGCGCCCCCATGAGGAGACACTGGGGTAAAATAAACAAGAGTTTCAAAATGAGTCCATAAAAGAAAATAAACTTAAGTTAAAACATCGGCGGCATCGGAAAAATAAAAAGCCAACTAAGAGAAGTGAATAGGAGAATATGAAATGAATTAATTGACAAAAATTATATTAAGCTAAAACACTACCTACGTCACAAGATTAAAAATAATAAATAAATCAATAAAATAAAAATAAGAACACAATTAATTAATTAAAAGCTAACTTAAAGAATTGGGTCATGAGCCTGCTTTTAAAAACACCAGGCGTCTCTGCAGCCCTGAGGTCTCCTGGCAGGCTGTACCACAAACCTGGGCCATAGTGGCAGAACCAGGCCTCACCGTAGGTCCTGGTTCTGACACTAGGAACCTTAACAGACCGGTGCCAGAGGACCTCAGGGACCGCCAGGGCTCATATTGTAAAAGCAAGTCAGAAACATAAGACCCAAGACCATTAAGACATTTAAAAACTAAGTGTCTCGTGTTCTGGTCCTCGTCCGCACTCGTGCTGCTGAATTCTGCAGCAGCTGAAGGCTGCTGGTCGTCTTCTGGGGAAGACCAGCGAGCAAGGCATTACAATAATCTAACTGACTGGATATAAAAGCATCAGCACCTCCTGCTGGTCAGAGAGAGAAATGGACGGACTCTGGCTATGTTCTTCAAGTGGAAAAATCCTGTTTTTGTTATATTCTTTATGTGGGGAATGCAATCAAGCCCAGAATCTAAGAGAACACCCAGACTTTTATCACACTGAGGTTCTCCAGTCCTGCAGTGATGGTAAAAGCCTTTCTCTCTGGCCTTCAGCTCCCAGAACTAAAACCTCCGTTTTGTCCTTGTTGAGCATGAGGAAGTTGTCTGTCATCCATGACTTTAAATCTAAAATACAGTTAAAAAGGTCTGATGGCCCTGTGTCATCAGGCGACACGGTGATGTACAGCTGTGCATCATCAGCATAGTGTGAAAGCTGATGTCTCCTGATGACGTCACCAAGTGGAAGCATGTACAGGTTAAAAAGTGTTGGACCTAAAATTGAACCTTGGAGAACTCCACACTTGATTCTACGGGTTCTTGAGGAGCAAGTATCCATACTCACATAAAATCTACGATCTGAGAGATCAGAGGAGAACCAGTTAAGAACAGTGCCGGAGAGTCCTGCCAGGGTTTGGAGTCTCTTCAGCAAGGTGTGGTGATCTTCTGTATCAAAGGCAGCGCTGAGATCCAGCAGCACCAGGACGGGATGTTTCTGATCGTCCCTATTACACCTGATGTCGTTAATCTTTATTAATTCTAGGGCTGTCTCGGTACTGTGGCTCGTCCTAAAACCAGATTGAAATATCGATTCTGTTTAAAAAGTTTTTCTAAAATCTTGCTTAAAAATGGAAAGTTGGATACTGGCCTGTAATTATCAAGTGTGTTAGGATCTAAATGACTCTTCTACAGAAGAGGCTTCACCACCGCCGTTTTAAAGGCAGCAGGGAAAACACCCGTCTGAAGAGAGTCATTCATGATGTTTAGAAGCTCAGACTCAAAGAACCCATAGAATGTTTTTAAAAAAAAAAAACAGTGTGGGACTGGAGTCTAAAAAGCAGGTTGGTTGTGGTCTTGCCCATGACCGTGACCTTCACGTGCACGAAAGGGAGGAGGTAAAAGACGTGCTTATTTAATCCTACCCCTTCGCATAGTTTCTGTTTTCTTAATTTACAAACGTCTTCGTCACTTTCATGCATTAAACCCTACATTGTATTTTACTATCAACAGTTCAGACACACCTGTCACTCAAACAGCAATAGACAACAATCCTCATGTCATCGACCAGCAGTGAACCTCGCCAGGATCAACTCTCTATCTGTATATCGCACACACTTGACAATCGCTTCGTCTCCACAAACAGTTTATGTCATGATTTTATGCCACAGTTTGTTACACAAAAACTTTTAAGGGTGGTGCGGACTTTGAGTTTTAAACTGTAACTCTCCTCTTAAATTATATTTCTTTTCTCTGTTGCAGAAACGTTTTTGAATATTACCTGGTAACAAGTTATTTGAATAGTTTTAAACTCCACAAGATCCATAAGTTTAAGAACTTTTGATTGTGAAAAAAGTGGATTGGTTTGTTCATTAGAGTGTCGACATTGTGCACAATTCTTATTGCTTTATTTCTGCAGTTTGACTTTGCAGTGAGTCTTTTCAGGGAACTTTTGCATTAGTATTTCCCCACACTTCCACACAGTAAGTTTGATAGGTGGTATCAGTGAGTTGTACAGAATATAAAGAGTTTTCTGCTCCAGCAGGTTCTTAGCTTTGGCCTGGACTGAGATGCTTCTGCATAGTTTGTTTTCAACTGGTTTTATTTGAGTTTTCCAGCAAATGTTGTCATCAATCACATCTCCTAAGAAATCTTTTGATTCAGCATTTCTATAGCTGCGCCCTCTCTCTGAACTTTAGCCTGATTATTTATTTTACATTTTCCAAAAAGCATAATTTTTGTTTTCCACAGATTTAACGATAACTTGTTTTTTTTTATCAAACCATAATTACAATTATTTATTGTCTTTCTTAGTGTTTCTGTAGTTGTTGTTAATGATGTAGAAACCTTTCAGGTGGTCACTGAGATCATTTCTTACTTGTCCTCTCATTATGTCATTGATTAAAACATTTGTAAATATATGATCGATTAATGTTGCAGAAGGAGTCGTGATCCTGGCTGGGTCTCGTGATTTTTGGAAAATAAATTCAGGCTGTGCAGCATGTTTCGGAATTCGTCTGTCTTTTGGTGTTTGTTAGGATTGAGCAAATCGAGGTTAAAATCTCCACAGACGATCAGAACCTCCCGATTTGTTTTTGAGATTTTTTCCTCCAACCATTCATTTAAAAAGTCCATGCTTGAGCTTGGTGCTCTATAAATGCAACTCATCATGACTTTTTTTCGTCTTCTTCATATAAATGTCTACAGTGATACATTGTGATATATTATCCGCCACTGTGGGCATATCTTTCACCACCTTAAACTCTCGATTCCTGTCAATGAACAAAGCCACGCCAGCCGCGCTCTTGTTCTGTTTCTGCGCACCATTTCTCACCCTTCGATAAGAAAATCATTGTCCTGCTCTCTATTTAACCACGCTTCTGAAATTGCCATAAAATTAACATGACATTTGAACTGACCCAGAAAGAATTTAATGTTTTTGAAAGTTGGCGTTAAGGCTTCTACTGTTGAGGTGGATTATTGATAAGCTGCTCTCTGTGTTGATGATGGTGTTAAATTGTTCCTGAGTGTAATAGTTAGTTTTCTTTGATGTAAGAAAAAAAATGATCAAGATCAATACCAATTTCTTTGGTATGAGAATGATGCTCAGTGTATTGAAATGTACAAAGCTGCTGTTTACTATTATTTTACAAAGTGCTATGACCCGCTCATTTAAGACCACAACAGAAGAGGGAGGGCGACACAGAAAGCCTGACCCAAACAAAAGATCACCGGAACAGGCAGGAGCTGGGCGGTCCCGGTGAGAGAGCCGGAACGCACCGCCAACTGAGGAAGTCTGCTTTTAAAGGCTTCCTCCCAGGCGTAGCTGGCCAGCAGTGTCCAAAGAGGTGGAGCCTCCCAATCACCCGATGGGAGAGCCAGGCAGGTACATGGAGGAAGATCAGCACCCGAAGAAACGGTAGAGGGCGCCGCAAAGCAGATACAAGGCCGGCCTGAGCCCAGCACCTGCGAAACACAGCAAACCGCCAACCGACCAAGAAGACAGACGGCTCTGGACGTCACAAAAGTGATGGACCAAGTTGTTTTGTTCAGTGTTTGTAAATGTTGTCATAAGAAATAGAGAGGGTCTTCATGCTTGGTAGGTCTGTATACAGTACACAATATTGTTTTGGCGTGCTGCTGCAAGGATGGATAATGAGTTTATCGTGTCTCAGGTATGCTATATCTCCTTTTGCTCAGGCAGCTCTTAGTTCAGGCATCAGTTCTTTCCTCCTCCTCCTCCTCACTGTATCTGTATAATCCTCATTTATGAAGATTTTGGAGCCTTTTAATCTCCTGGTACTCTGTAAAATGGTGTCTTTGTCCTTATACCTGAAAACCTTTACCACTATGGGTCTGGGCTTATCACCTCCTGGCTTCCCTGTGCGGTGAGCTCTTTCTATTTCAATATCCTGCTGCAACTGTAGGTTTTCACCAAACACTGTCACCAATTCGTTTTGTTTGGATTTGTAATATCTGCGGGAACAAGGGACACTCGAGGAAGCCGATCACCAGATAACAGGGAAAACGGTTCATCTGAAACACCGGTAGTACCCGTGGCTCGGCCGCTCCGTGGACCTCCCCGACCCTCTGATCGCCACCGGGTGAACTCCACTGAACGAGTCGCTCTACTGCTGACTCATCTGTGTGGTCAAGCGTCGCCCAATCAGCAGCTGCCGTCTGCCGACGTCACACTTTCTACTGGCCTCAGCTCGCTGGAAACCTCGGCCGAGGAGGAGCCAGTCCATCACGTAATGTAAAAGGCGAGGTGAGGCGATTGGGTACTGGAGGAACAGCCTCATTAGACCAGAGGGGAGAGAAGACAGTTGAGAGCACAAATAACTAGGGACATACGGGATACTTCTCCGTGAGTATTTGATAATATTTTCTTGTATTTGGATACACCTGAGTCCTGAGTGTGCGGGGACGAGCCTGTGGAGGAACGACACAGTCAGACGGTGAGCGTTCGGTCGAGGCTCCAGGTGACGATAGGAGGAAGGTGATTAAATACGTTGTCTTATTATTATTGTGTTTTTTTAGTATAAATGTGCAATCAATCAGGACCAAACGGCAAAATGTAAATGTACCCTCTGTGGGAGTCAAGTGTATTTCAAACTACAAACACAAACTCAAATAAAACAAATTTGAGCTTTTCCATGTTGAACGTCTAATAAGATTCAAGATGTACATGAAAACGGATGTTTGCACGTCACTCTAACTGCACTTTCTCTGCATTGATATTTTTCTTGTTCGTAGAGCCTGGAGGACAGTGGCACCATACTGTGTGTGACCAGAATAAATCTATTCTAATCTCAGTTTAAGAGGTCTATCAAACCAGAGATATTTTAAATCTGAGAAAAAAAAGTGCCAACGACCACTACAACTGTCCTGGTGAGTTTTGGGTTCTGTGTTAATTAAAGTGTATATTGAGCTCCAGGTGAAGGCTTCTGAACTTAGTTTGGGACAAATTTGTTGAGTAGGTTTGTGATTAACCAAACATTTATTCAACTTTCTTGGAATCCAATTTTTTGACAGTTATTCTGCAAGAGGTGAGCGGGCGCTGTCAGACGACGCACAGCAGAGCCTGAAACCGACTTCTGGACGGCAAAAACCGGATCTTGAAATGGAAAAAGTGACGGCTTTCCTATCTCTTATTCAGAGCACCTGTTAGCACCCGCTAGCCTCTCTGCTAGCCGTGGCTTCCCCCTCCCACCTCTCCTCCTCTGCTACTTCCTCCTGCTCCAGGTGTGAGATGTTTAGCTAGACCTCGACCTCTATTCCTGAAACAGGGACCTGTATAAAGTCTAGTGTTATTTTAGCACTTCAGGCGAGGCTGAGCCAGGTTGAGGAACGTCTCCTCTCCATTGAGCACAGGGCTAGGCCTACAGCTAGCAGGCACTCGTCAGGTTTGGCTTGAGCGGAGCATTCTAGCTTAGCATCACATGTAGCCGTTAGCTCTAGCTCCTCCTCAGCGGTCCCCGAGCAGCCGGGGAAACAGGGCGGTTGGGTGACTGTCAGGGGGAGGCATGGTAACATAAAGTCCAGCGGGCACCCCGGCTCTACCTCCCAGGCCTCCGTATGTGTCTCCAATAGGTTTGTCCCACTCAGCAGCACGCCAGCTGAGAAAGACACGCTGGTTATTGGCTCCTCCATAGTGAGACACGTTAACTTAGGACTGCCAGCGGCCACAGTTAGCCGCCTCCCGGGAGCCAGAGCAGGCGACATCGAGTCTCAGCTAAAGCTAATGACCAAGAGTAAATGGAGATTTAAGCGGATTGTAATCCACTGCGGTGGAAATGATGTACGCCTGAAGAAGTCTGAGGTCCTCAAAGTTAACATAGAGTCGGTGTGCACATATGCGCGGACCATTTCAGATGAAGTAGTTTTCTCTGGCCCCCTCCCAAACCTGATCAATGATGAGATGTATAGCCGCATGTCATCTTTTAACCGCTGGCTGTCAAGGTGGTGTCCCAATAACTCGGTGGGCTTCATTGATAATTGGAAGTCCTTCTGGGGCAAGCCTGGTCTCATTATGAGGGACGGCATTCATCCCACGTTGGATGGTTCAGCCCTCTTATCTAGAACCATAGTTCAAAGTTTAGCTCCTCCATCCTGATGTTCCAGAGTGGGTCCAGACAACAGAGTCACAGTCCTAC
>OMNM01063382.1:0-23504 GCA_900302745.1 Parablennius parvicornis | reverse complement strand
GGGAAGATAAGATAAACATCAGCATAGATTTTAACAAACATGAACCATAAACCATGAAAACAGAACCATGACAATACGAAGGCAGAATATAAAACATAGCATGAAGTCACTGACATTATCTATAAACTGCTAACATTAAACAAATGTCCAGAAAATATTGGACATGTAGGTAACAAAGAAAATTTGAAACTATATGAAAATAACTCCAGCTTTCTATATTGATCAGTAAATGTTTTTAGTTGTGTTAAATAAAGACTTGTAGTTATCGCTCTACAGCTGTATTATTGCTTGGGTTTTATTAGAGAAGCTGTAATGGTGATATGATTGTAGGTCAGAATCTGGGTCAGGCTTTTCTGTGGAGTTTGCATGTTCTACCCATGCGTTTTTCTCCAGAAACGTGCACATGACATCTCCGTGTATTTGCCCTGTGATGGACCGCCAGGCATTCCCCATTAGTTAGCTGTGGGGAAGATTGACAGACAGTTGAGGTGGTGATTTTGATGCCTTCTTCAGTAGATTATATCTCAGTCTATATTTATGTTTATATTTATTTTTTGTTCTTTTTTTAAAAGCATGAGCCTTATATGGAGAGGTAGACACCATTACATATGAGAAAAGTTCAAACCCCCTTAAAATCAAGCCTATTTTTTCCCACTGAGTCACGAAGACGTCACACTAATTCCCCCAATTAAAAGCATTACTGTCGTCCTCCCACCATCCACAAAGCAGGACTGACAGTCGCCACATGAAATGCGTCGCCAGTTCACGGCAATATCACGGCTGCTCTCCTGCTGACACATATTGCATCATGGGATGGCATCAGAGCTTTGATATCTGCACTCATCTAGTTCCTCATTACTGTAGATAAAAGCTGACATTGTTTAATTTGCTGATGAATCCCACCCTCTAACCGACATGTTAAACTTCTTTTACAGGGTGAAATTGGTGAGAAAGGACAAAAGGTGAATAGATAAACATCTCACTGAGTATATATTTTTCCCGACTGTCAGTCGTCTTCATGTGGTTGTGTTTGTGTTTTGCAGGGAGAACCCGGCATCGGCTACAGAGGGCCAGAAGGACAAGCTGGTCCCCCGGGACAAAAGGTACGATTCATACTGAGAGTATTAAAGAGAATAAAACTGACTTACGTTGTCCTTACTAAATCAACACAGTTTCCCATAACATTCCCACTGACTCTGTTTCCCATCACAGTTTTAATTTATCAAATCCAAGTGGCTCTGTGACTCACAGTCTCATTTAAAGCTTTTTGTTTGATAAGGCCTCGATTTGTACACAAGCAGAATAACAGAATTGCTCTCTGATGTTCTTCCACTGCGTCCCCTCAGGGCGAGCCGGGCGAACCGGGACCACCCGGTGCTCAAGGCATTCAGGGAATCTCCGGTAACGTTGGCATACAAGGATCCCCGGGCCTCCGAGGCCCCCCGGGGGACCCTGGAGAACCAGGCAGAGAAGTAATGATGACAATACATCAGCATGTATAAACATGTGAAAGGACAAATCGATAGAAGTTACGTGTGTGTTGTGTTGACGCAGGGCGATCGAGGCAAGAGAGGGAAGAGCGGATCATCGGGAAGTCCTGGACCTCGAGGAGCAGCGGGACCTCTGGTATGGAAATATTTCACAACTCTTCTTTTTTTCTTTCTACTTTATAAATGTTGAAGTACCAATGTAGCTCAACCTTCTTGTTTCTGCTTTGTTCTATTCAAGGGACTTCCTGGATTACCAGGAACAAAAGGGGAAAAGGTGGGTGTGAATATCGGACACTGCACAATTGATATTTGTATTTGCTGCTTTCAAGGATTATTGAGGATGACACCATGTGCAATGATAGTTTAGTCACACTTATTTAGATTTCTTCATTTTATAAAATTAACATACTGCCTACATTTACTACATACAAGATAATACCAGTAGCTCATTTTAATCTACAGCATAAAACAACACACTAGAGTATAATAATATCAACAGCAGCAGGATGAAATTGAATCAAACACGTTAAAATGCAAAGTGCGTCACATTATTTAAAATAGTGAATTACTGACGGTGCACAGAGCTGACATGTCAGATCGTCCTGTTTTTATACCTCAGAACAGCTGAGTCAAGTTTCATTCTTGAGACTTGATAAGATGCAAAACATCTTAAAGAATGATTCAATTGCTTTGGGAAGCCTTCGACTTGGACCAATAAGGTCATGATTAATTGTCTGTTTGATTTTTGGGTTAAGGTGCCATTGTTTTGATATTTTTGCCTTCTTATACAATCTCAGGGTGACAGTATTCCAGGTGAACCTGGAGCCAGGGGGATTGTTGGCCTTCCAGGGAGAAGGGTGAGCTCATGTTATATTTGTCTTGCTTGGTTTAGATATTTCTTAAATAAACATAAAGCACAATGTCACATCCATGGAATCAGTAGCCACTCCCTTGACCAACGGCCTGCTGCTTTCCTGAACTGAATGCATTGAAAGATCTTGTTTTTTGACAGGAGATGCTTCTAATTGAAAAAAGAAACTCAGCTGATAAAAGTTAATAACATATTTACAATTAATGAGAAATTAATAAATGATTTCTCAACCTTTTTTATTGCACCTGCACCAAGCATTAAAGCCACATACTGTATAGTTGTAATTAAGCAGAAGCAAATAATTTTTTTGTTGTACAATTGTAATTAAAAGTCACATTGTTTTCACATTCTTAACTGTTGTATCACTGTTTCTTTTATTCCCCAAACGCGATAAAACTGTTCTCACCTGTTTTATCCAATAAACTCTTTCCAAACACTGCATGCTCACATAAACACAACTATTCTTGTTTCCAGGGGGAACGAGGACCTCCGGGTGTGAAAGGAGTCCCTGGAACTCTAGTGAGCTCACTTCTGTCTTTTCTGTGAGATTTAGTAGATGGCTGATTTTAAATATTCCGGACTTTTATCCATAAGGACAAAAACCTTTTCTTGTTTTGCATCCCAGGGTCTGAAAGGCTTGCGGGGCAACAAAGGTGAAAAGGTGAGTTACACTTGCTGTTATTTGAATGTTGAGCATTTTTGACCACAGGCTTTTCAATCATTAAACAATAAATTACATAAATTTGTCTCAAATAAGACGGATCTGCTTGTGACTGACTCTTTCACATCATGCATGAAGAGAATTGTTGATTTGTTGCTTGAAACGTTTTGAAAATATAACTTTAGTGCTGCGATTCAAGAATCTCTGGAATAATCTCTTGACTTCAGCACTGGGATGGACAAATGAAAAATGACTCTTCAGATATATTTATAATATTGTTTTCACCAAAGCTAATTTTTAATTTGATAAACTCACATGTGTGTCTTTTTAATGTTTTTGTTGTGAAGCATGTTCAGTTTCATGAATTATAAAGCGCCTTATAAAAACGACTGCAGTTTTCCTATTGATACTGATCATCTCTGCGAAATCGACACACCAAGTTGCACAAAAAGTGTAAAATTGTTACATTTCTGAGGTTCTGAAACATCAGTGCTTGATGGACAAGGTCAAGAAAGACATTTAAATGTGACGAGAAAAGCGAACGCTCCTCCTGGAAAAGCAATATTCCCCCGTTCCTTTCAACGTGTCACTGAGTTCAGGTTTTCGGTCTGGTTTTTATATTTGTTTGTCTCGTCTCTGCTGAAATGTCACGACTGAGTTGCTGCCGTGTGATTTATTTATCACACTCAGCCGTGTTTATGTTTATAGCGTCCTTTGATGACACTTTATCAGAGGTGAGTAATTCTAGACTGGATGTCGTAACACGGAACTCGCAGGAGATACACGGTAATCAGGAGGGGAAAATAATTGTGTTCACAAACTGGACTTGAATGTGAATTACCTTTCAGGGCGATCGTGGATTACCTGGACCCAGAGGAGAAAGGGTGATTCTTTCTTTTTTATGTGTTCCTGTCAGATCTCTATAAATTGCTTAGTGTTTGATTCATTGCATGTTGGTTTATTGTGCAAAAACTTTGTAGACAACAGTGATCAGATTACCTAATGTATTACTGTGTGGCTTATAATTCTTTATTTCTTATACTGTGGACTAAGTTTAAACTATTGTTTAGAGTCTGTGCAAATGAGACACACTTCTCTTGGACTTATCTTAATAAAGTGAGCTTGTTTTGAAGTTGCTGAAATATTTTTATAAATCCACTTTGTCGTGTTTTTTTGATATATTATTTGACACCTGAATCCAGGGGAGTGTTCTTCAGATCGAAGGACCTCGTGGATTTAAGGGCTCTAAAGGAGATGTGGTGAGATCCTCTTGAATTTGTTCCCTCGCTGTGTTTAAACTTCACTAAAGTCACAAATGGACGAGTGTATTAAACCTGCATGCGAAGCTAAAACAATTGAAAACGTACTAATATTGATGATAGAACCTCCCCAACGTTATTCCTTCTGCCATTCTGATGATATGTGGGAAATTTCAGCTCAGTATCTTCAGATTTAGGGGTGAAGTGTGATCTATTTTCACATCATTTGTTCACTTTGTGAGTTATAAACACACACCAACGTGTTCTGTAAATGTTCAGGGAGAGCGAGGTCCGCCAGGTTTTGACGGAGATAAAGGTGAAAAGGGAGAGGACGGTCCTCCAGGAGTCAAGGTAATGAAACATGATGCAAAAAAATAAAGTCAAATAGGAGCAACACGTTGTGGAATTATGAAAAATCGAAGTATCGAACATTGATTTTCTAAAAAGGGCCTAAAGGGGGACGCCGGCACTAAGGGTTCATTAGGACGCTTTGGCGCTCGGGGTCCCGTTGGCCAGAAGGTAAGCGAGTAATTAAAAACTATATTAAACATCTGATATAATTTTTCAGTATTTGCATGAATTATATATATTTGTTTGTTTAACAGGGAGATCCAGGAGAGCCAGGACTGAATGGAGTGAAGGTAATGAATCCAAAAATGAATAAATGTACAGTGAAGTGATTTCATGCAAAGACAGTTTTTTGCAATTAAATCAGTGTATTTTTGGATGTTAATCAGTGATATTCATCTACAGGATAAATTGTCCTTAAATGTGTGTCATTAGATGTGTGACAATTATATTTTAACTCGAACAAGAATGAAGTATTTCTATAGATGGGTGGATTTGATTTCAGGGTCGTAATGGAGACGACGGAGAGGACGGAGCCAAAGGGGAGAAAGGTGACATTGGACTGCAAGGCCAGAAGGGGGATCAGGTACATTTATAAAGCTACAACATTACTTCTAATTTCAAGTATTTAGCAGTTGGATATCAAATCCAGTGTTTATACTATTTATTGTGTTTTTGTTGTTGTTTATCAGGGGGACTCAGGAGAACCTGGTATACCAGGGGACCGAGGGGAGAAAGGAGAAAAGGTGAACAGTTTTCTGTTATTGTTGTTGTTGATGGTTTCCCACTTTTATTGTTTTAACTGAGGTTTCCATCATGTTCAATCAAAGGGTTTCAGAGGTTTCCCTGGTCGCCTTGGGAGTCCTGGCCTGGATGGAGAAAAGGTTGAGAAGAAATTTTAATTTACAATAGTGTTAGGTCAAGTAATTAATCCACCAAACACAAGTATTCTCACTTCCTGAGTTATTCCCTGTGTGAAGTCCACGTATGTGACCTGATGTTGTCTTATTATAACAGGGAGAAATGGGATTATATGGTACTCCAGGCGTACCGGGACTAAATGGACTAATTGGGCGGAAGGTAAACACCCAGTGTTTCTCCCTCTGTCGTCTTGTTTCCAGAGTCTCTCTCTGTCGTTTCCTCACTTCTTCACTTCTCTTCTCACTGTGGTTCATGATGTGAGTCTTTAGGGCGACCGGGGACAAGCAGGGAAGGACGGCGCTGACGGTGACCCGGGAGAGAAAGGAGACAAGGTTTGTCATCAAATAAATATTTCTGTCTCATAAATTATTATTATGTAAAGCAGCTATAAACTCAGTCGCTTCGTTCAGGGCACGGCAGGCTTCGCAGGTTTTCCAGGGTTTAAGGGCTCGGTGGGACATCCGGGACGCGACGGCGATGAGGGACCTCCAGGGCCACAAGGTGCTCGTGGGGACATGGGGTCAAAGGTGAAGTCAACTTATTAATCAACAATAATGCAGATACATGTTCTAATAACTGGATGGATTTATTGGGTTTCTCTCTGTTGAAAGCAGAAATGACTGCGTTGAGTGTGGTGCAATATGAAT
The DNA here is from genome assembly GCA_900302745.1 of Parablennius parvicornis. NCBI lineage: Eukaryota > Metazoa > Chordata > Actinopteri > Blenniiformes > Blenniidae > Parablennius > Parablennius parvicornis. Next base: position 17,307 of record OMNM01063382.1, on the reverse strand, counting down.
TTCATTTCATTTTTTATTTTATTTTGGACATGCTCACAACCAACATCAAGTGCACACCAGATCACCAAAGATATTTCACCACACAAGCTGGGAATCATTACAGCAGAACAATATATAACATATTGAATCCCACCCTTTCTCCATAAATGATATATCATTTTCTTTAGCTTCCACATATTTAATATTCAATTCAATTAAACATGTTAGGACTATTATATATTATAATAACACTAAATATCTGATGAAAAGGTATCAATATATCACTTTTTTAAATAATTAATTATTGATATGTAATATAATAGATATAATATTTGGTTATCAATTTGGGCTTTAAAGCTTTGGGTGGAACTCTTGAGGGTGTCGAAGAGTCATTTTATACACCTCATGTAGGTAAAATTATAATATAAGCGATTATTAATGGTGACTGCAAATGTTATCTTTCATTTGGAGCAAATGATTAGCAGTACATTATCAAAAAATATTATAAATAAATAACTACTCTCATCATTACACAATTTAATATTTTTAGTTGCGTTTTGCATGAAAAAGCACAAATAAATGACTTTGAGTAAAGCCTTTATCACTAAAAACACCTGTACATATGTACATGTTTCTCTGCAGAAGTTGTTGTCATTGTGTCTTTGTAACACACACACACACACACACACACACACACACACACACACACACACACACACACACAGAGGTCTATTTTTGACCACATCCTTTCAAGATTTATCTGACTCAATTATCTCCTTTCAGCCACAGTTAGCAGACTGAGAGTGTCAACAGAGAGCAGAAGCCTCTAATGAGGAGATTCCAGGAACGGACCTAATTAGTTTGTTTTCCTCGTTGTTCAGAAGTGACGAGATGAGCTGCAATAGACTTTTTCTTCTTTCTTGTTGACACAAAGATTTTATATCTATAAAAATAGAATTTTTTTCTTGTATGTTTGTTCAAACAGGGGGAGAGGGGCAGAAGAGGCCGATTGAAGCCCTGCCAGAGGGGAGCGCCGGGAACGCCGGGACAAAGAGGAGACTCTGTGAGTTGCATTATGGAAGCAAAATGAAACATAGACATCTTTTCAAACACTTACATAATTCAAAATCTTGATAAGATTTCAAAAGAGATTCTAATCTTTGTGCCTGCCTGTGTACAGAGATTACTATTTCTAGGAGCGCGTTTTAAAAGAATCTTTTTTTTTTTCTTATCCCGCTGCTTTTTTGGTGCGTAACTATTCCTGCACTGAAAAATTTCCCATTCAAAGCGGATATGAATTCAGTGAAAAACCAAAAAATTCCTCCCTCTTCAACGCCTTTTGAAGTCGCCATATTTTCAGCTATTGACATAATTAACTTACCTTTTAAAACGTTGCCATGGCTGTTCACTATTCAGATGTGAAAACGTCTTTTTCCTATCTTCTACCAATTTTAACCAGTGGGCCTTTAAGGTTGAAAAAGTTTTCATCTGTTTTAGGAGTTTACTATGGGAGTGGATGGAAGCCTCTAGGGTGGAGGGATTTTTCATTTAGAGTGCAGAAGGTGTCGAGTTAAATGTTCTTAAGCATTTAGACAATCCTCAGAAAAAAACACAAGACTTCAAAGTTGTTTCAGACATTTTACAGGAATGACGTCACCTTCTAACCTTTTAATGGCCTTTCGCTGAAATACCTACCTGAGTCTGATCTCATGATGAAATACGTGACACATGTGACATATCAGTGACACATCACATCAATCAATGAGTTACTCAGAGCACAGAGCTTCTATTGAAGCTTCCACTGGTTTCACATGTTCAATGCTTTGTTCATAGTGAATTCATCACATTTTCCAACGAATAAATCAAATTATATGAAAATCAAAATCGGTGAAATCATCCTATTTCTATGGCCTGCAGATTTTCTGAGTATCTATGAACAATACACTCTTTTAATGTAATTCCTTCTGGTTAAATGTATGAGAATGTTTCTCCCACAGGGTGCAGTGGGCAGTGAAGGAGTAAAGGGGGAGAAAGGAGAGCCTGGACTCTCGGTATGTCTTCATCACACCAAAACACAAGCTCATTTAAAAGAAACTTTTATCTATATACCTGTTGAATCGTTGTTTTCTGTGTCCAGCCTGAAGAAGTGAAGGACATCGTCACGCAGGAGGTGACGGAAAAGTGTGGTAAGATTCTTGAAATGCATGGTTTGGTTGTTTGTGTCGCTTCTCACGCTTTACTTTTCTGGACATTTATTCAAGAGTGAATAAACACGTGCCTGTGAGCTGGCCTACATATTGCCAGTGTGTGTGTGTCAGTGTGTGTGTGGTTATTTGTCGTGGAGCTCCTGTGGCAGAAGCATGGCACCCGTGTGTGTGGAGCCATCTGTTGTGTTCTCTCAGAGGAACACACACCAGGGTGCCAGCAACAGGAGAGTCATTCACAAACACGCGACTGCCATTAACGCAGAGAAGCTTGGCCAAAACCTCGCCGTTCATAACGCACCGAAGCGTCATTCTGCTGTCAGTCCACTTGTTCTGCACGTAGCCTTCATACAGGAGGAGAGCACATGGGCAAAATTGGTTAGTTGTGAATCAAAATTTAAAAATGTGAAAACACATGTTTGTGTGTGTTGTGTGTGCGTTTGTGTCCTTGCAGGGCTGGAATACAAGTTCCTGGTAAAGTCGGTTGATCCAGATGCGACAATCAGTGAGCGACAAAAAGTAACAAAGACCCACGACCCACCTGAAGAAGGGATGAAGGAAGGAGTGGAAGAAGAAAAGTACAACACAGGAGAAATTATAAAACCTGCTAAAGAAGAAATCCTAATGAACCGTACTGGTGAGAAATATAGAAACAAAGATAAAAAGAAATGTGGTACAGTGTGGCCTGCACTGATTTTCAAAAATGGCTATAAACAGCTAAATATGGTAAAACAGCTTGACCAACTTTGAGGAAAAGAGAAAAATGAAAAAAATGTGAGAGTAACTATGAAGAAAAAAAGATAAAGTAAAGAAAGGAAATAAAGAAGGGAAAAAAAATCTGAAAATGATTTAAAAATTGCTCGTATAGCTAAAACTGCTCTTTCCAGGAAACAGAGTGGCTATAAAAAGCTAAAGAGGCTAAAATTCCCAAGATTTAAAAAATGGCTAAACATGTAGTTTAGTCTTGTCTGAGGTTTGTGGTGATGGAGGTCAGAAAGTTGGAAAGTTAAAGAAAGAGTCATGAAGCTCATTAGGGAGTCTCAGCTCAGCGCTCAACACTTCTTTCTGCATCTCCATTTATTTTCATTCTTGCTTGAGGTATAAAAAAAAACAAAAACAGAAGACTGATCACAGCATGACGATGACTTTGCCCAGAGTCAATGTCAACCTGTTTACTCAGGAATTACAATTATTTGACGTGTCAGAGTGGTGATCAGCTCACTATGTGAAAGAACTGTAATGTTTTACTCTCTATTCTGAGACTTCTACAGAATTCTATAAAAGACACTGTTGTTTTATAGCAAAATGTCCAAAGGGAACTTTTGTGTTCACTTATATTTAATATTATCATTTTATTTTGGTTTGTGCTGTTTGTGTTGACACCCTGAAAATGCTTCACGACAAATAAGATGTCACTTTTTGCTGCAAATGTATTGTCTTAAACTCTTCCATATTTGCAGATTCTCGTCATCTCAGGGCTTTAAACTGGGGGCAGAGGAAGAAAAGAAGGGTGTTTGGAGCAAACGAGTCTGGTGAGTCGGACAAACAGCCGAGTTTATTCTTATCATTCCCCGCTCCTCTCTTTCATCGATTTGTTTCACTCCTTTTTAATAAAGTTCCTGTTTGTCTGTTTTTTCGTGGCAAAATTATATCATTTAATGAATTGAAATGACTGAGAGCTCAAGGTGGCAGCGAGAGATAAGAGCCAAACAGAATCTGATGACTGTTGTTTTGTTTGGGATTTTCAAACATTTTTAACTATAATTATGTAGTGAAACATGAAAACTATTGAAGATTGTGTGAAAAAAGAATGATAACAAATTAATACAAACTCCTTCAAAAATCAAGATATATTACAACAATAAAGGAGCGTTAGGTTTTGAGTATCTAGGTAGAAGCAGGTGTGTGGTTACAGATGCAATCACATGCTGGGGTTCCTGTAAATTCCCTACAATCCATTTGAATACATAAAGAACTTATTAGAGTTATAAATTTGATCCAGAGGTGTCAAATATAAGGTCCGTGGGCCAAAACTGGTCGGCAAGAGGTTCAGTTCTGGCCACCAAACCACCAAGCAAATAGTTTTTCAGACTGCTGCCTTTCCAAGAGGCAATCTGTGGTTAGTAAGACAACTGGCTTCAACTTTAATGTCTTTTTCTTTTTTTTTAAACTCAACTCAAGATGTAGAATTTAGTCTTTTACGGCCGGTAAACTCTTGTCAAACTCGATAAAAAAACAATTTGACTGTTCCTCCTCCTTCCCGCCACATGTGTTCCCAGTGACGGAGCGCTGCCTGCAGCCCATGTCAGAAGGAGCGTGCTCAGACTTCGCTCTGCTCTGGTACTACCACGCCCAGGCGGGGCACTGCAGGCCGTTCGTGTACGGCGGCTGCGGCGGCAACCGGAACCGCTTCTCCTCCAAGCAGGAGTGTCAGAGTCTTTGTGAAACGGAGCGCAGGACCGGAGGGAACCAATCAGATCACATTTCTCACATTTAAACGAGCGTATTCATTCTCATATACATGACATGTTTGTACATAGCTGTATAAAATGTTGCATTTTGTACTTCTCTTATTTATATATTCTTGCTCTCTTTATGTGTACAAAGTGATGAAATCAGGAATGCACGTGTTTTTTACATCCTGAGTGTGTTTCTGAATGCCAGCAGTGATCAAAACAAACCCCACAGAAAAAAAATAAATGCGTCATTACATTTAAGTTACGCCTGTCTCTTCCTGTCCCGTCTCTTTCCAGTACATCTTTTTATATAACAGTCACCTTTTCTTCTCTTTCCCCAATTGTCCTACATCCTGTGTGCTGTGAAAAAAATGCCAGGCCGGGAGCCGATTGCCCGCTGACTCCTCCATCACTACATATGTTGTTGTGGTGGGGGGCGGCGGGGGTCAGGCTGGGAGCCAGATGAGGGGCCGACGGGGGTCCAGTGTGGGAGAGGACTCTCCATCACACCGGCTCAGCGGCGGCTGGGGATTCCTGCGTGGGTGTTGATGTGGGTGCATCGTGAAAGGATCTTTTTTTTTTCTCTTTTTTTTGTGGCCGTGTGTAAATATAAAACACAACGCTGAAGATGCTACTATGGAGTTAGTTTATTTGAGTCACAGCTCGTGTGAGTGACGTTTCCTTAATTAAGGCTGATTAATGAGATAATCATCTATGGTTGACAGACAAACAAATCTCCAGAGACTTCCTTCATGTTAGCCATGATTCTGCACCCATGTGATGGTTGTGACTTTTGCTGTTGTGTTGTGAGTTGTTGTTGTGTTGTGACTTTTGTTGTTGTGTTGTGGCTTTTGCTGTCGTGTTGTGCCTTTGGGCCTTCTAGCCCACCATAGGGAGAGACCCTGACGTATAAACTGCACGCATGATTGAATGTTTTTACAGGATTGTATTGTGAAGGCAGTAAAATCTTAAAAATAAGTAAATAACATTACAATATACTAAACAAGCAGTTGTCCAGATAGTCAGTCAAACCCTCACCTTCACTATATGATTCTTCATGTTGTCCAGAGTTTAAACGATAATCACCAAGCATCCATCAAATGTTTCTTTTACCCATTAAAGTTAAAGACGGCCATGTAATTCCATTTGTGAGATCAGCCACAGGAGAAGGAGTGGGAGGACGTCTCACTTGCAATATGTCGCTGGCTGTGATTCCTCCTGCTGCGAAGGCCGACATTCATGTTAATGAAGTTGAATGAAGTCGCTCATTAAAGCTTGACTAGACGCCTTTTGATGCTCCCTCGTTCCTCGCTCTCATGTTGTAATGTGCATCGAATGCAGGTCCTGTGAGTTTTATTTACTGACGTGTCCAACACTTTTACTTTGTAATTCAGCGTGTGAATTACAAAGAATGCATTTTATATGTGTCTTTTCCTAAACTTCAAAAGACATTAAAAAAAAATCTCATCATTGTATCAAAGGGGTGAGGCCGACGTCCAGGGGGAAAACTGATTGGAAAAGCTTTAAGCATCATACATTTCCAATGCCATGTTTACCTTTGTGAAAATGTGGTATTAAAAACTACTAAGAATGCATCATGGTGGTAAAAGAGGAATCTTCACTGTTATTTCTAGTCAGTGATATTTTTACTTCTAAATGAAAAGTAAAGACTGAAAGAATTGCAAGCAATGCTTTAATGTTTTATTAAGTCATTTATAATGCTTTATGAATAAGATCCCAACGGATCAATTGTTTTAAAAAAAAAAAAAGTTTTATACCGGCCTGGTTAAAGTTATTTTATTAAAAGGCCTTTAATAGTGTAATTAAACTATTAAATTGAGGTCACCATGCAAACCAGTGCCACACTATGTCTATCCCATCTGAAAAAATATACAAAATACGTATGTGCATCACGTAGGCCTGTCTGAACAAAATCCAAGGCTTCCAGGGTCGTGACGCCTCCTGTCCAACAACAACAGGATGTCACAACTTTGCATGTATTTTTCAGCGCTCCATCATCGCAGCATCCAGCCAATGAGGCTGCGCACAGCCGAGCAGCATGTCACCGAGAATGTGACGTTGTTGCTGGCGTATGGCTGCAGGTCGACGGCTACTGCTCAATGAATACAGCGGGAATGGACGAGGGAGACACTCTGCTGGTCAGACCTCTGCGCAGGTTACTGGTCACTCGGGATCTCTCACCAGAGACACACCTGAGGCATCCTGCTTTTGTTTTTTGGGGGGGTTTTCTCTGCAGGGAAACGCGTCACTTCCACTCACTAGAAATTATTTTATTATAGGACGCGAGTGGTAAGTTACTTCAGATTTGTTTTTATTTAATGTTTTAAAAAAGTTGATAGAAAGAGCTTAAATTATTCTTTATCAAGAGATGCTGCATATTAAAGTGTGAATAGGCGATACTTCAAACTATTTAGTTAAAGTTTAGTAGCACCCGATCTGCATGTTTGTGCCACTTTCAAACTGAAAAGACTATTTCAAGTTAATAAAGTCGATTGATGTAGTCGTACTGTGTTTCTTCACCTGTTCGAACCCAGAGGACAGCATGCTGCGGTGCCTGAAGACCCTGCTGCTGCTCTCGGTTCTGTGCGCACCGACCTCCAGCCTGTGCGTCCGCCTCGACCTCCTCTGCGACCACGTCTCCTCTGGGATCCACACACCCCGCAGCGAGCAGGATTACTCCCCCGGAGACGGCTGGGAGTCCCTCCTGCAATCCATAAACTATCTCACCTCTTCCTCCACATCATCTTCATCATCATCCTCAGCTGAGTCCAGTCGGGAGAAAAGGACTTCCTATCCCGCCAACTACCGCATCCTGAACCGGACCAAGCTGAAAGGACAGATGCTGCGCAACAACAGCAAAGGACACCGCAGGAGCAGACTGACCTTGTCCCTGGACGTCCCCACCAACATCATGAACGTCCTGTTCGACGTGGCCAAAGCCAAGAACGTGCGCGCAAAGGCAGCGGAGAATGCGCGTCTCCTGGCGCACATCGGCCGGAGGAAATGAGGCTTTCTGGGACTCTTAAATGACCAAAAAGCCGCGAAACGTGGTAGCCTCACCTCTCCAAAAATACTTTACTTTAACTAAACTCTTTTTTTTTTTTTATTTTAGGGAATGTGTTCTCTTTAAAATGTATACTTCAAAAAATTAAAAAAAAAAAGTATTCATAGGGGAAATTCTTCCTAGAAACTATATTTTAAAGTATGTCATGCTAATTAGTGTTCATTTTCAAACAGAGAAGATGCAACATTTCTCGGATAAATGATCAGCAATTTCAACATTAATGTGTGATCTTTATTAATTCATGCCTTTTTAGTGAAGACAACTGTCTCGATTGTTCCGTTATTCAGGATCTCTTTGCATCAGTGCCTTCATCATTTGAAACAAGACAGATACAAGATCAGAACAATGAGGATATAATGTAAATAATCTCTTAATTACAAGGGATCATTTCTAATGAAGGTTACTTTTTGATTCCAAACAAGAGAAATTGCCTCTAAATTCAAATCGAAATATAAACAAGCCTAATAGATTGTTTGTTCTAAAGCAGGAATTTATCTGTAAAAATGGCTTTTGTTTTGCTGTTGGGCAAATTGCTTTAGCAGAAAAAGTCTCACTAAACAAGAAGATTGGTTTTCTTACACCATAATCAAATTGGTTAATTGCTGTGTGACATTCATCCATTTAAAATGCTTTTTTCATATCAAAATACTTTGTTTTTCCTTTGTGATTTACTTATGTGTGTATTTATTAAGCTTTTCATTCCCAAACTGAAACATTCACAAGGAAAATGTATTCCAGATTAAAGTTCAAAGTGGCAAAAGCACAATGAAACACTGTACAAATCATCTCCAACATCATGAAATACAGTAAAGTGCTGCATGAGAATGTAAGTGTTCATCAGATGTCTCTTATTTTTCTACTTCAAATAAAGGATTATTTTTTCTTCAAATAAAGCAGACATAACTACAAATATTTGCCTCTGCATGAAGAATGTACAGCATCTGGGTTCAGTACAGTCCCCATGAGATATAAAATTTGTATTGTTACCAAAGAAATAACCTCTATTCCTCTTTTTGTGTGTCAAGCAAGGTGTTCTAATTCTAACTATAAATTCGAATCCTCGTTGGACTGTCATTATTTTATTTTCAATGTGGGAATCCTAACAATAATATTCTGTAGTAATAACATATGATTACAATTCCTCAACCATTCGTCACATGAGGTAAAGTGTCGCGTGTGTGTCGTGAGTGTGTGTGTGTGTGTGTGTGTGTGTATATATACACAATTTTTCTGCCTTTTCACACTTTATACTGACGCTCTGAGGGAGTAGCGCCTGTAATTTAATTACATGTGACTTATAATGACAAAAATAATATCGTGTTCAATAAAGTTTATCTGATCATGGATTCTACATACTGAAAAATGCTGACATCTAGTGGACCTTTTTGACACTGCATTTGCCTGGATTTAATATTTAAATTGTCATGTTTTAAAAATAAGGTTATATAATTACAATCATTTGAGCAAAATTACTTTTCAATCTGTACAGATGAAGATTTTGTTTATTCTTCCACACTTTTAAGCAATTATTTATTAATATTATTTCCCAGGTTTATCATTAATGTCCCAGCAGCGCTCCCTGCCGGTGATGATGTGAAACGTTCACGACGTAAGTTCCGTTGACGTGGACGTCGCAGCCGGAAGTGAGTTTTTCTTTTGGCTACGTGGAAGTAGCTACTGACACCCGAACAGAGAGCGACTTCTGTCCTCATCTGTCGCCTTTACTCGCAACAAAATGATAAAAAAATTCGACAAGAAGGACGAAGAGTCTGGTAAGATCGTAGATGTGCTACCTTAAGCTTTGAATTGGTTTGTCAGCTGGATATATGACGTTCAGAAGCTAGCGCCGAGCTAGCATGTTAGCCGATCTGCTGAAGTTAAAGATAATTAAAACATATAAATGGATGTGTACAGCTATTCTACAGACTAGTAATGAGATCTTTTAAATCGCATGTGTTTGTCTTAGTTTGGTGTTAGTTAAGTATATTAACTTTTCATGTTAGCTTGTGTTAGCTGTGATCTTGACATGTTGGATTTATTGACACACTTAACATATTTTTCATCATCGGGACAAGATAGGAGTTTACTGATGCATGTGTGTGGTGAATGTGTGTTGTCTTTGAATAAAATCCAGTGAAATATGATTTTAAAGTCTTGACTCTGCTTCTCCTCCATTAAGGAAGTGGATCCAATCCTTTCCAGCACCTGGAGAAAAGTGCAGTGTTGCAGGAGGTAAACGCAGATCTGTGTCTCTGACACTGTAAATAGAATTATATTGCATGAAAGTATGATTGTAGAATTTTGTGTAGGTGTATACATGTATCTGAATAAACGTGTTGACATATCTGGAACAAGTAATCAGTAATAGAATTAAAGATGTTGTTGATCTCAATATTGTTGCACGTGCAACAACATGATTTGTAAAGTATCCGCAGATGTTGAGGGATGTCACTTCTCGTTCGCAGGCACGCATCTTCAACGAGACTCCCATCAACCCGCGGAGATGCCTCCACATCCTCACCAAGATCATCTACCTCCTCAACCAGGTACGAGCTGTTTGTCAAGATATACGGTCACTTCTTGGGTGTTCGGCAGCAACAACCTAAACCCTCTGTCACTCTCATGTGTAGGGGGAGCATTTTGGGACCACAGAGGCCACGGAGGCTTTCTTTGCAATGACCAGACTCTTTCAGTCCAATGATGTAAGATGTCATCTTTACTCATTGTTAATTAAATTTAATCTATTGCGGCTTGTTGCTAGGATATCAGTTCAGTTAACTCATAGGCTGCTATGATTTTCCAGCAAACCCTTCGAAGGATGTGTTATTTGACCATCAAAGAGATGGCCAACATCTCTGAGGATGTCATCATTGTCACTAGCAGGTTAGTGTCAAGACAGCAAATCCTTATAGACTATTTAAGTCACTAAAACAATTTCTAGTCTGTTATTGTTGCCAGTTGGATAAAAGCAACTATTTTGGGTACAAACAAGAATTCCTTGTTCTAATTGTTTTTATCTGATGCTGACATTTTCTAGTCTCACCAAGGACATGACTGGAAAGGAAGACGTGTACAGAGGACCGGCCATCAGAGCCCTGTGCAGGATAACAGATGTGAGTGCCATTAATTCATTTTCTCTTTATCGTTGCCTGGTTGGAACGGCCTCTCTGTTATAGTAGTTATTTTTTTAATTAATTGCATTATTTTGTGTCTTGGCTGTAGACCACCATGCTGCAGGCCATCGAGAGATACATGAAGCAGGCGATTGTTGACAAGGTGCCCAGTGTGTCCAGTTCAGCTCTCGTCTCCTCACTGGTATGAAATTCATCAGTTCTTTTCTGTTTCAGATCTACATTTTTTTTCTTCCAAAATTTGTGCTATTGTTAGATTACAGATTATAATAGTTTGGTTTCTGCTTTATAGCACATGGTGAAAATGAGCTACGATGTGGTGAAGCGTTGGGTGAACGAAGCCCAGGAGGCAGCTTCTAGTGACAACATCATGGTCCAGGTGGGTGAGGTGGAAAATAAGTGTTTATTTCTTCTTCTTAATGCGTTTGAGCTGCTTCATGTGTGTCCTGTCTTATTTTTAGTACCATGCGCTGGGCCTGTTGTACCACCTCCGGAAGAACGACCGCCTCGCTGTGACCAAGATGCTCAACAAGTTCACCAAGTCTGGTCTCAAGTCTCCGTTTGCGTACTGCATGTTGATCCGGATCGCCAGCAAGCTGCTGGATGAGACCGAGGGAGGGTGAGTGTCCCTCATTCGCCTTCATTATGTAAAATATATTGAACAGATTGAACGTCTGATGTCAAGTTATTCGTGCATTTTTCCAGTCATGACAGCCCTTTGTTTGACTTCATCGAGAGCTGCCTGAGGAACAAGAATGAGATGGTGGTGTATGAAGCTGCCTCTGCCATAGTCCACATGCCCAACTGTACGGCCCGGGAGCTGGCCCCCGCTGTCTCAGGTTCCTGCGCTCTTCACCTCCCGTTCAACAATTTGTCAGGAGAGTAGTGATGTTTTAAATGAGATGTTGATCTTCTCTTTGACTGTGAATGTGTCTCTTCCTCCAGTGCTGCAACTCTTCTGCAGCTCTCCTAAAGCAGCTTTGCGATACGCCGCCGTCAGGACCCTCAACAAGGTACGGCTGCTCTCGCCATTCTGCCTCGTTAAGCTCCGTTCAAGCTCATACTGAAAGTGAATGCTTTTCTCAGGTGGCCATGAAGCATCCGTCAGCCGTGACTGCATGCAACTTGGACCTGGAGAACCTGATCACCGATTCCAACCGCAGCATCGCCACGCTGGCTATCACCACGCTGCTGAAGACCGGCAGCGAGAGCAGCGTGGACCGACTCATGAAGCAAATCTCCTCCTTCGTCTCTGAAATCTCAGACGAGTTCAAGGTCAGACGCCGTCCTTGGAGATTTGAGTTTTCATTAAAATCATGTCGCTAAATCCACACTTTACCTAGTAACGAGGGAGATCTTGCTTAAGCCGTCACATCCAAAGTATTTTTTTTAAATCCCTCAGGATCAGAAAAGATAATCTGAAATGAATGAATGGCACGGCTCTGTTCGTCTTTAAATCCATTTTTGTTCTGTTTTCAAATGTCCCGAATCTGAGTGATACGTGTTTGTTGCAGGTGGTGGTGGTGCAGGCCATCAGCGCTCTGTGTCAGAAGTATCCCAGGAAACACAGTGTCATGATGAACTTCCTGTCCAACATGCTCAGAGACGATGTGAGTTTATCATTAACAGAACCAGCGATAGTATCCGATATGAAATACAGTCTGCTGATGTGTCGCTGCCTGTCTGCAGGGCGGGTTCGAGTACAAGCGGGCCATCGTGGACTGCATCATCAGCATCATCGAGGAGAACCCGGAGAGCAAGGAGACGGGCTTGGCCCACCTGTGCGAGTTCATCGAGGACTGCGAGCACACGGTGCTCGCCACCAAGATTCTGCACCTGCTGGGCAAAGAGGGGCCGCGCACGCCGCAGCCCTCCAAGTACATCCGCTTCATCTTCAACCGGGTCGTGCTGGAGAGCGAGGCGGTTCGTGCAGGTGAGACACGGAAGCCAAGCGGAAGGTTACTTTATGCCGCCGTGTTTACTTCAGTAAATTGTTTTAACAGCGGGGTCATTTGTTTGTGTCTTCCTCCACCTTCAGCCGCCGTCAGCGCTTTGGCGAAATTTGGAGCTCAGAACGACGACTTGCTGCCAAGTGTCCTGGTTCTAATGCAGAGGTTTTTATTTACATTCAGTTATTTTATTTCATTTATTGACACTTTTTCTATCTGAAGTGTTCAGTCTGCTCCTACGTGACTTCAGCATGCGTCTCTTCTTGCAGGTGTATGATGGACAGTGACGACGAGGTGCGTGACAGAGCGACTTTCTACATGAACGTCCTCCAGCAGAAACAGAAGGCCCTGAACGCTGCTTACATCTTCAACGGTAAACAGAGTTGTGCTGCGGTGGTGTTGGGAGGTTTTTATGAAAGACGAGTCCTCTGCATGCGATGGGAGTTCATGTCTTTTATCCATTCTCAGGCTTGTCTGTGTCCGTCCCCGGGCTGGAGAAGTCCCTCCATCAGTACACGTTGGAGCCGTCGGAGAAGCCTTTCGACATGAAGTCGGTGCCTCTGGCCACCACTCCCATCACAGAGCAGAAAAACGGTACAGTCAACACAACTGCTTATTGAGGTTTATTTATGGAGAAGTATCAGGAAGTTCATTTTAAGATTTTCCCGCTCAGAAATCGCTCCGATTGCAACCAGCAAGCTGCCAGAGAAATTGGCTCCATCACGCCAGGACATCTACCAGGGTGAGACGACACCCTTTGAGAAAATAAAGCAACTAGATACATCTACTGATAGAAATACTAAAATATGTTTCTCTCTCTTTCTATATCGTCTAATAGAACAACTGGCATCCATCCCCGAGTTCCAGGGTCTCGGCCCGCTCTTCAAGTCTTCAGAGCCGGTTCAGCTGACGGAGGCTGAGACGGAATACGTGGTGCGCTGCATCAAACACACCTTCGCCCGACACATGGTCTTCCAGTTCGACTGTACAAACACGCTTAACGACCAGCTGCTGCAGAAGGTACTACTAATGTGTGTGATGTGAAACAATAAATATAGAAAAAAGAAGCTCAAAAAGTCTTGCATTATCAGTTTGCACCACCAGATGGCATATTAAATCAGTAAAGGAAGCAAATGTCCCTTTAATGCTAACTCAGGTCATTCACTTCAATGAAATGATCATTATTGGATTCAAAGTCTGAATTTGTGAAGCCAACCTGACGCGCAGCTCCGTGTCGCAGGTGGTGGTTCAGATGGAGCCCTCGGAATCTTATGAGGTGATTCACTACGTCCCCGCTGCCAGCCTCCCCTACAGTCAGCCCGGGTCCTGTTACACTCTGGTCCGACTGCCTGATGACGACCCCACCGCTGGTAAGAGCGACGAGACAATCAGCGGGTCGAACCGTCACCTGTTTTTATTTTAATCTGTGCTAAAGTGAAGACGTCTCTCCTGCTTTTCAGTGTCTTGCACATTCAGCTGCACCATGAAATACGTGGTGAAGGACTGCGATCCAAACACGGGGGAGCCGGACGACACCGGTTATGACGATGAATATGTGGTATGTAAACGCATACAGTCTGTAGAGTTCCTCAGTCGTCAAGCTGGGTTCATCGGCTTAAATCTTTTTTCTCTGCTATAGTTGGAGGATCTGGAAGTTACGGTGGCCGATCACATCCAGAAGGTTCTGAAACCAAACTTCGGCGCAGCGTGGGAAGAAGTGGGAGATGAAAATGAGAAGGAGGAGACGTTCGCTCTGGCGTCCGTACGAACTCTGGATGGTACGTAGAGCCTGGACTTTTATAGCCCAATGGTAGAAAACATTGCCCATAAAATCCTGGTTACGTGTGTGGTTAAAATCATTGAAAAATTTTAAACAAATGTGTCTCCCATGTACAGAGGCGGTGGGTAACATAATCAACTTCTTGGGAATGCAGCCATGCGAGCGTTCCGACAAAGTCCCTGAAAACAAGAACTCCCACGTCCTCTTCCTCGCAGGTGGGTGTAACTTCATTAATCTATCGAGGAACGCATCCATAAATACAGCTAACCCCTCCCCCTCTCCTCAGGTGTGTTCCGTGGAGGCCACGATGTGCTGGTCCGCGCCCGCCTGGCGTTGGCTGATGGCGTCACCATGCAGGTGACGGTGCGCAGCAGTGAGGAGACGGTGGTGGACGTAATCCTTGCGTCCGTGGGCTAAAATTACTCGCCGTCCAGCTTCTTCAACTCTTTCTCTTTCGCCACCACATGAAACGCTATCACTGTTCTATTGACGAAGATAAATGTTGGCATATAAACTAAGACCTGTTTCCGCCCTGTCTCTGAATCTTCCGCTTGTCACGTTTCAAATTTTCAATAAAGTCATGTCAGTGTACCAGAAGACTCATTGTGATGTAGATTAATTTAAGATTAGGGGCCTTTTACATTGGGATAGTCCGGGACTCGGTTCACTTGGGAGGGAGGGTGTCCATCCAACCTGCTTACACGTAGCAAAAGGTGAAGGTTCAGGAGAAAGAAGTAACAAACTTGCAGCTGCACCAGAATCTACTTGCACAGAAATTCACAAGATAATGGCCCATGCACTGACACAACACACTTGTGCTACTTCAACCTTCGTACCAGTGAGACCAAAAATTGGGGAAATGATGAATAGGTCAAATTGTGGTGAGGCTATAGTACGACCTCCAAAAATTGAAATTTGTAAATTGGGACTGTGATGGATTTCGGTTGAAAAATATGATAAGGCTATGTAGTAAGATCGAAAATGTCAAAAATTGGGAAAGTTATGGAAATAGGTCATTGGGAGGTAACAACTCAACCAACTGAGCCACTTCCACAATGAACAGAAATTAAAGAAAAGCATGGAACATGATCAAAAAATTTTGTCCTTCCAAAATGTGAAATTTGTAAATTCGGACATGGATGGATTTTAATCAGAAAATATGGTAAGGCTAAAAATATAGTAAGACCAAAAATGGTAAAAATGTTAAAATTGGGAAAATGATGGAAATGAGTCAGAAATGTTGGTACGGCTATATTAAGACCACCAAAAGGTGAAATTTGTAAATTGGGACCGTGATGGATTTTGGTCAGAAAATATGGTAAGGCTATATATAGTAAGACCAAAAATGGTAAAAATGTTAAAAATTGGGAAAATGATGGAAATGGGGTCAGAAATGTTGGTAAGGCTATAGTAAGACCACCAAAAGGTGAAATTTGTAAATTGGGACATGGATGGATTTTGGTCGGAAAATATGGTAAGGCTATATATAGTAAGACCAAAAATGGTGAAAATATTAAAAATTGGGAAAATGATGGAAATAGGTCAGAAATGTTGGTAAGGCTATAGTAAGACCACCAAAAGGTGAAATTTGTAAATTGGGACATGGATGGATTTTGGTCGGAAAATATGGTAAGGCTATATATAGTAAGACCAAAAATACTGAAAATATTAAAAATTGTGAAAATTATGGAAATAGGTCAGAAATGTTGGTAAGGCTATAGTCAGACCTCCAAAATGTGAAATTTGTAAATTGGGACCGTGATTAAATTTGGTCAAAAAATATGGTAAGGCTACAGAAATTGATGTGCTTGGCTCCCTTCACCACCAAATCCACTCACTGGGAGAGAGTTTGGAGTCCAATGTCTTTTTTAAGAACACATCAACATGTGGACAGGGGACTTGAACCTTCAACCTCCTGATTGGGAGGTAATAACTCAACCAACTGAGCCACTTCCACAGTGAAGAGCAGAATACAGAAAAGCATGAAACATAATCAAAAGTGGCGGTAAGTCTTCCAAAATGTGAAATTTGTAAATTGGGACATGGATGGATTTTGGTCAGAAAATATGTTAAGGCTATATATAGTAAGACCAAAAATACTGAAAATATTAAAAATTGTGAAAATTATGGAAATAGGTCAGAAAAGGTGGTAAGACCTCCAAAATGTGAAATTTGTAAATTGGGACATGGATGGATTTTGGTCAGAAAATATGGTAAGGCTATATATAGTAAGACCAAAAATGGTAAAAATGTTAAAAATTGGGAAAATGATGGAAATGGGTCAGAAATGTTGGTAAGGCTATAGTAAGACCACCAAAAGGTGAAATTTGTAAATTGGGACATGGATGGATTTTGGTCGGAAAATATGGTAAGGCTATATATATAGTAAGACCAAAAATACTGAAAATATTAAAAATTGTGAAAATTATGGAAATAGGTCAGAAAAGGTGGTAAGACTATAGTCAGACCTCCAAAATGTGAAATTTGTAAATTGGGACCGTGATTAAATTTGGTCGAAAAATATAGTAAGGCTATATATAGTAAGACCAAAAATGGTAAAAATGGTAAAAATTGGGAAAACGATGGAAATGAGTCAGAAATGTTGGTAAGACCACCAAAAGGTGAAATTTGTAAATTGGGACATGGATGGATTTTGGTCAGAAAATATGTTAAGGCTATATATAGTAAGACCAAAAATACTGAAAATATTAAAAATTGTGAAA
>OMNM01063283.1:0-11013 GCA_900302745.1 Parablennius parvicornis | reverse complement strand
TGAAAATGTCCATAAAAAACCTAAATTATATCAGAAGTTACAAACTCTCACGGACAAGAAGAAAACAACTTGTGAACTCTGTGGTAAAAGTTACAGCCGACAGGATTATTTGTTGATCCACATGAGAACTCACACAGGTGAGAATCAGTATTCTTGTGAAGTATGTGGGAAAAGTTTCAGTTTCCAGAGGGATTTGTTTGTCCACATGAGAACTCACACAGGTGAGAAGCCTTATTCTTGTGAAACATGTGGGACAAGTTTCAGTGTACAGACTACTTTGTTGCGCCACATGAGAACTCACACAGGTGAGAAGCCGTATTCTTGTGGAACATGTGGGAAAAGTTTTAGTAGGCAGGGTAGTATGCTGCGCCACATGAGAACTCACACAGGTGAGAAGCCGTATTCTTGTGGAACATGTGGAGAAAGTTTTAGTATACAGAGTAATTTGTTGCGCCACATGAGGATTCATACAGGTGAGAAGCCGTACTCTTGCAAAATATGTGGCAAAAGTTTCATTGTACAAAGTAATTTGGTGGCCCACATGAAAACTCACAAGTGAGAAGCCATATTCTTGTGAAAAGTGGGAACAGCTTCTCTCAGCACGGTGCTTTGTTGGGCCACGTGAAAACTCATTCAATTGAGAAACCTAATTTTTGTGGAACGAGTTGGAAAAGTTGCAGTTCACACAAGACTTTGTTAATCCACATGAGAACTCGTACAAGTGAGAAACCGTATTCGGGAAACGTGGAAAAAGACTTTGTCATGGTAATTTATTGCAGCAACACGAGAAAGCTCAAAAAAAGATGAAATCATGAAACATTATTGATTTAACCCTATTACGCCAAATGTATCATATTTGATACATGAGTTTTTCAGCCCTCCACATGAATTTTTCCTTGAAAAACTTTATGTATACAATCAGATACATGCAGTGCACAGATAATCCGACAGGGGGTAGTAATTCACTCATTAGAGGGCCTTCCAGTGACAGAACAAGATTGCCATGACTCAGGAGTTGGACGCATGGTTTTTGAAGAACTTTGCCAAGTTTGTAAAGGTTAAGGTAAGAAAAATATTAAGATTTTTAATGGACCATCAATAGGAACACTTACTGGGTTGATGCAATGTGAAAATACTTATAATTCCATAATCAATGTTTTAGTCAAACCATGTTGAAAATGACCCATTAAATTTGATACAGCAGGTATATAAGCTCATGGAACTGTAAATCAGTCAATTGTCATTTTATTGTATTTCATGCATTATATATAACATCAAGCAACATAAAGCCTTTTTATTTTTATATTACATAATTTGGTACATTTAGAGTAAAAAACTAGATATGTAAGTTGCTGTATCATGATGATCGATGACTAGTTCGGTGTTGCCATGATACAATTGCTTGTAACTTCATTTTACTTACTGCTTTTCACTAAAAACTGAGCAATTCAAATAAAATCACTATCTATTTTTGCGTGTATGTGTTTTTTTAGATAGTGAAAAAATACAGTCTTGAAGATGCTCTGAAAGTGATTATGGATGGGAATTCAAGTGACATGGAGCAGCTAGGGGACGATGATCATGAGGAGGAGAAAGAGGAACGGACTCCTTCTGCAAAGATTGGGGAAAACCCAGATGGCAGTGATGATGATGATGATGATGATGATGATGAAAGCCCATGTAATCCTCCAGGTACAATAGGACAAGTGCTTTCCCTCAACTGACGATTTTATTGAATCCATCTTGTTTTAGATCCAATATACACCGTGAAAACTAACAACACAAAATAAGACAATAATGAGCTTAATTCTCAAAAACTCCTCCTACTTCCTCAATCCTTTTTCTCTTTTCTTTGTGCTTAACTCCACCCACCTCCACTTGGCCCACATGGCTTCGCTTTGCCCCTTCTTGGATATCAACAATGAAAACTATAATAATAATAGTAATAACACTAAACAGAAAATGCATGTCAATGAAAAATGTGGCAGATACAGACCAGAAGAAGACACAACAATAAAGCAGTCGGCAAGGGGAAAAGTGAAGAGGAAGGTGTATCAGTAGAAAATACAACAGTTTGAACCTCCATCTGTTGAGTTTGTGAAATGTGTTGAGTAAGAGTCTGAAGGCTTGACCGGACACCATATATGTACTTTAAAGATTTTGTGACTGATGAAATGCTTCAGGAAATTGCAGAAGAAACAAAATTGTACAGTGTGTAGAAAAATGGAAAGTCTGTGAACACAAATGCTCAAGAAAGATGTGGTTAATGCTCCCACAGTCCGAACACTTGTTAGTTACCTTAGATACTGAACCAGGTACATAGTTCCTAGAAATGCACACCAGGATATTACTTATTGTATTACATTTCATCCATTCTCAAAATTCAAATTAATCTGCTAAATTTTTTTCCCAAATCACCATTATGATACATTTGTTCATACTGATCAAAATTGTTTTCTTGCTTTAAATATACTGTAAATAAGGAAAGTGATTTTAATTGGAAAAAAATTAAAAAGAAGCAAATCACATTTGGCAAATAATTTATCAATTATTCTGTGGGTCATCTTTACAATTTAAATAGATTTTAAATTTTGACTGTGATCAATTGATCATGATTCCAAAATTAGTCGTGGTGTTTTTATGTAAAATTTTATATCATAAAAATTTCCCACCATTGCCTCTCCATCAAAATATTTGATTACACATTCATGTCTCAAAGACTGAGATGATTAAATTGATCATTGTAAAATACACCGGACATACAAAGAAGAGCTCTTGTAAAAATGCTGGTAATAATCTGCAGTTCCGATTCTGTCCAGCAGAGATCAGTATGAAGCTGAACCTTACTTGTGAGTTTCCAAAAAGTGAGAGAAGAAGTTGCTTTGGAGCGCTGTCGAAGCAGTTGGTGTCTGTGGTCGTGTCTCTTAGATGAACTATTTCATCTCCTGCAGCTCAATTTAGTTCCGTTAAGGCTTTGAGAGATAGTTTATCAACGAGAAACTGACTGCTGCACAATTTTTCACTGTGTTTTAACAACCTTTCGTCGAGTACAAGGAAAAGATTGATCACCAACGCAGGTTTCTGGAAATGAGCTGGAGCCCCGAAATGAAGTTACCCAGAACCGGTATGGAAAAGTGAATGAACACATGCATGTGACTCGTGGAGGATCTGACTCGTTGTGCCTGTGTTTTGGGCATCTACGAGCATGATTTGTGTCCGTCATGTTTCTGACAGACGTCACAGACTTCTGTATGACTGTGGACCCCGCAGCAGGCCAGTGCTACTGTCAGGGCTCCGCCAAAAGCGCTGACTTCCGGTAGTGGCAGAAAGTCCCTCGCCAGCAGCATTACAAAGAGAAAAAGTACAACTAAAGTGTGTCTTTACTACCTATTTGGTTATTGACAGCTTTGTTAATTCATCAGAAATGCACAACAAATTTAGGCTAAAGGTGTGAAGTGCAATTAGGATTCACAACTCTCATTCTTTATTTTATAGACCCCGAGTCTGAAATACATATCTATCTATCTATCTATCTATCTATCTATCTATCTATCTGTCTATCTGTCTATCTGTCTATCTGTCTATCTGTCTATCTATCTATCTATCTATCTATCTATCTATCTATCTATCTATCTATCACATTTTTTGTAAAGCAACACATGATGTATCTGTAATTTCACAATGAAGTATTAAAATCAATCTACTGTAATGTACAGAAATAAAAACAAAATTTCTAAAATGTGTTTTTATCAGGATTATATTTTCATTCTATTAATTTAATTTTCTCACAAAGTTTTTTTTTCAGAAAAACTGAATTAAAACTGGACACAAAACAATAAAACTTGAACGCTTCAGAGATGTTGTATTTATGTCAACATAAACTCAAGGGCCTTCTGTTCCCTGTGCATTTTCTCAGGTGCAGTTCTGTCATGCTCAAGTGTCTCTCTGGTTCATTAATCTTTAGATTGTTTTCAGCGCACTCTGCCATTACTGTGAGAAAAGTTGGAGTTTGCTGGTTTCCCGTCTTCTTGTGAAGTCATAGTTGTGTATTCACACTGTTGCTTCGTGTCTAAGCCGTAAAAGGCCATTGATCGGGTGGTCGTTTGTACTATCTCGGTTGTGTGACACGTCGGGTGCAATGTGTAATAAAAGTGTCAGAGACGGTGGAAATGAAAGGACCTCAGATCAAGGTTCAATGACTACAAAATTCAAAAATATATGTGTAAATTATTTAGCAAAAAATTGTTATATGATTTCGCAAACATTTATTATTTAGATGCAATTGTGCCATGCAGACATTAATAAAATCCAGGTATGCTGGAAAAACGGCTGGAAAAATGTGTAATTAGCACCCATCAATCCGTCCATCTTTGTTATAGATTTATCCAGCTAAGGGTTGATGTGCATTAGATCTGATCCCAGCTACGTGTGAAGGGAGGATACATCTTCGACACGTCACCAGTCACATCTTTAGCCTCCAGTTAACGTCAAATACATAGATTTGGACTGGAAATATCTTGGAGAAAATCCATGCTTGCACAAAGAAAACAATGGCCCTAAGAGTTTAATACTAATTGCTTGAGGTTTACTCTGATTCACTTAAATTTTAAAGTATTTTATGTGATGTGTTTTGTTTTAAACTAGACTGTAAATTTTTTTTTATAAAATTATTAAATAGAGTAGGGATAAGGAAATGAAATGAGAATTGGGATGTATTGATTTTATTTGGATGTCAATAGGAAGGAGACCATAAAGAAACCGTTGAAGACTGCTGTTATGTATTGCCTTTGAGATGAAAGACATTGCTGTCTCTTTGCTCCCGATGTACACAAGTCATAATTACCAACCCCCTGCTTAGAGACTGTCGGTTTCATGTTACAATACAATCAAGGAGGATATGCATATGAGTGTGCAAAAGCTGAAATGTATTTGGGAAGTCATTCCTATACTGCAGATTTTAAGGTAAATGTTCAATTTACATATAGGCAGCTGTGGCTCAACATGTCTTGATATAACATGAACGCAAAGCTTTAGATTAGTTATAAATAATCTTAGTCTTAAGAAAATATTGTGAAATACTACATTAAAATAAAGTGACTAGACAGGATGACAAATAATGACAACACTTTATTGAGACAAATGTAATAAAACTAATAAAATCTCTTGTTTAATGCAGTGGTTCTTGACCCTTTTCTTGAGTGACCCAAATTTTTTCCATTGCAACATGAGACGACTCTCCACACATCTTGTAAGGTTACGCCACAAAAGATGCATTCAGCTCCAATTCTGTCCATTGATTCTATGAAGCCATATTATATGTTACTCTCTTAATGAAATGACAGATTGATCACAGATATTTTTTTTCCAGCATCACCATTGTCATATCACTGGGCAAACACTGGATGTTTTTATCTATAAGCATCTGCTGTGAATGGTGAAATTTTTTCACTTTCAAATCCTAATTTTTTAACGAATTTTTAGTTATTTCCAGTTCTTGACTGTGACCTTGGAGTCAATACAGTTTTCAGCAACTGCAGGGGTTCATATAGCTTTTCAGTCAGTGCTGGCTAATCTTCCTTCCTGGCGAGCTTGATGAGGATGATGATGAGAGTGGGCTTAGGGCTGTAGAGGCAGATGGGCCCCTTGTTCTCCCTCCTGCTCATCTCTGGCTTGACCTCTCCGTCCCTTGAAAGCACGATACCTGTGAATACCCTGATTATGGCCCCGGCTGGACTGCACAGGCCCATGACCCCTTGCTGTGCAGGGGAGTGTTGAGGCAGTAGAGTGGAAGTGATTGACTCTCACCGCAAACCCCATTGGAGAGCCATGTTTCAGCAGGAAAAGACAGACAGATAGAGGTAATGGGAGATGAAAGGGGGGAAAAAAGAGAGAGCCCGCCCTGCATTCTCGAGCTAATTAAGTGTTATTATCCTGCACAACAGGAGGTACCTGAGAAATAATTGGCCACAGCGACAGTTAAATGTTCCAATCTGGAGGTGAAGCCAAAAGCACCGCTAAAGGTCACATGTCATTATGCATTGTGCTGATCTTATTAGTGCCATAGTCTGTCAAAAGAACCGGCATTAATTCATTTGCAAAATTCTCTCAAGATTAAAAATATACCCATTCCTTTGATTTAAAGCCCATCCTGTTTAGGACTGCAAATTAGGCTTTTTCTTCTTCTTCTTTGTGATTTCTGACCTGTTTGTCAAAAAGAGACTTCCTTTCCAATTTGGTGTTTTACTCCCACTTACCTGGTAAGGATGGTCTCTTTTGTATTGCAAATGTCAGGGTGTGTATAATAGAACGACAAGACTGTACAAGAATAATCTCTCAATTTATAAATCATATGCTGGTCAGTAAAAACATTAACCCTTTTATTCATGTCAAGGTCACAGGTGTTGGGTTGCATATTTGTCATACCCTTGAAACTTAAGTCTTTTTTACATGACAGTGATTGACGGTTCTATGTATGTATGAGGAGTGTCTCACTGCTTAGCAGCTCATGCATTACTTTGGGATCTACTATTGTGGATGTAGTTGCATTTGTGCACTGCAGTGCCATGGCAGTGGGCATGTACTCTACACAGCCTTTTAGAAATGTTGCCTTCTCCTTGTTCACATAGAGACCATTTAGAAAATGTTGCACTCTGGAAGCCCTTTTCAAAAGGTGTAGTTTCCAGAGATTGTATTAAAAGAAAAAAGAGAGATCTCGCTCCCAGGGATTCTGTAGTACAACCTTTCAATCACAGAGATTCTCCAGTACACCTCGGGAAAAAGGGCAGAAGCTCTCACTCATTGCACTTTTTTTTCTTTTTTCTTTTTCTTTTTTTTTTTTTGACAATCCAAGAATAATAAAATCCAAACGTACAGTCCAAACCCAGGTGCTCCATTCATTTTTTTCAATTTGGGTAAAACCACTGAAGCAATGAGTTTGGACTCTTAGTTTATGTGTTGAAAACAGGAGAATCTGAGCAGCTTTTAAAAGAACCTGGTCAGTCTCCACTTAAAGTAGCACAAGGAAGCACACCAGGCAAATCAAAGAAAGGGGGACGAGTTCAAAAGGCTCAACTGTTCTGTGTGGGGAACATCGGGTGGCCTTGTGTCGTCCAGTGGCACAGAAGAGGTACAGTAGCACCATTTGCTGTGACAGCCATATTGTACAAAGATGGTCCTGGGTTGCAGTGCAACACCTCAACTCTCCTGCATTGATCTCTCTGGGTGTCACATTTAGTGGTGTAAGCACAATCAAACACCTACACACAAAGCAAGACATGACTTGTGTCAGCTGCTTTTTTGAGCACAATTGTTATGGAATGATTTGAGAAACATGGCGATGGCTCCAGTGGGCTGTTTGACCTCCTCTTCTCCCAAAACCCAGCGCTACGGAGCATCTGTGTTCTGTGCTGATAAAACAAGTCTGATCCACGAAAGGCCGCTCCCCACAACTTCCAGGATTTAGAGGATCTGCTGCTAACTTGGTGTCTGATTCCCAGAGATGCTTTCAGGCTCGGTGCTGCAGAAGGTCAAAGTTGTTTTGATGACACAAGGTGGCATTATCTACTGTAGCATGTGTCACCAACACTGAGCCTCGGTGTGCTGAGAATAGACTCTTTTTCAACAACACTAGAAAATTCCGTTTTTAAATCTGTGAAATCATGCTATGTTAAATTGCAATCTTTATTATTCCAGTGGACTGAGAAAATAAAGTCCCTACTCTGAATTGTTTTGCAGTTTCTCACAACAAAGAGATCAATCATGTCTGGTTAATATAGCAAGGTGAATTAAAGGTTGGTTTTCGAGATAATCTTGGTGAACAAAGTTCCAAGACTGAATTACAAAACCTCTGAATGGAAAATATGGCTCAACTTGTGAGCCTGCAGCTGTTTATTTAATTTAATTTTCATGCTAGAATGGCTGCTTCCAGTCCAGCTGTGTGTCAAAATCTTCTTGTGACAAATGTCTGCAAAGCAACGCAAAGCGCACAGTCTGTAGTCTAGCCAAATAACAGAGCAAAAATCTTATCATCAAACTCCAGAACTCCATAATTTCGTCACTATTTGTTTTAAATATTAACATTTTGTCTAAATAATTTAAAGTGCTACAATGAAAAACTCACAAAGAATTATTGTAAGATCATAAGACCGCCTCCCAGAAACAAACCCTACTGGTCATTAACAGCTTATAATGACCAGTGTTTACGTTGGTACGTTGGTTTTTTCTTAATCTCATTTGTCGGAAAACCACAAAATAAACATGAGTGTTGTTGAAGGTTGATAGATGCATCATCATAGGGAAATTTTTCAGCCACACTTTCTTTCTCATGACACGCTCCAGTTCTTCTGAATGCCTCTAATAAAAAATTTATTAATGTGTTATAAGGAGAGTTCTCATTTTGTTGACCTACAAATAGATCCTTGCATGAAATGTGAGTCGAACGGCTACATCTGAAACATGTAATTTAAATAAGATGTGACGACTTTAATGAGACATTTCAGATGAAACTTGGTCCCGGAGGGGCCTGTCCTGCATGTTTTCGATGTCTCAATGTTTTAACACAATCTAATGGTTACGTAAGCCCAGTACAGTGTATTGGAACAGGGAGAGACCTAAAACATTTCAACAGGAAGGATCGGGACCCTTCAGGTCCACGATTCCCTGGTTTAAATGGTGAAAAGAAACGTTTTTCGACGTCCAGGGTGCTTAATTCCTATTTCCTATGGCTTCTTTAGAAGGCAGTTTAGATACTGGATCTCTTGAACTATTGGAAAAAAAGAGAGCCAGCTATTGTTAATAGTCGCTCTTGTGTAACTGAACTTGTCTTAATAATGTGCAAATAGCTGCAATAGTATCGTGTTGCTGTGACACATTCACCGAGTTGTCAGCCCTTTGCAGGTCAGTCTGGTGACTGATTAACTTTATTTCAGCTGCAGATTCATCGCTTGGTCAGAAGAATATGATCTTTAATGAAAAAAGAGCAACAAACAGCTGCAATAGGTTAGAAACATAGACAGAATGTGAAAGTGTATAAGGATCACTACAACCCCCCTTCAGCCCACCCACCTCTCCCTTTGCATGAATTGGGAAGCTGAGTGCTGAATTTCTTCATCTTTGTTATTTTATAAAATATTGATGTTCATGGCTGCTAAGCTCCATAGGCAACGGAAAAACATAATTGTTCTCCTACTGCTTGGAGGCTTTATTTTTGAAATACTTGGTAATTCTTTATGGACAGCCTGATGCAAAAACAATTGTGGTTTTAATTCCTCTGCCGACATCTACAAATTTAATAATAAAGGTAAGTGAAATTGCATTAATGGCAGAATCATGAGGTGCTCCTCAGGTAAAGCAGAGTTCAGTGAAATAGTAACAGTAACTGGAAGCAAAACACTTGGTAGCTCCTTGACTGTCTTGATTGTGTGACTGAAGAAACGAGTTGCACCGTTCACAATTGTAACTGTGTCATCATTTCACAATATCGATCAGTTACTACTGCAACAGTAGTGGTATTACCTGCCATGTTATGATGTTGTAGATTTCACTAGTACTTAGATGTCTCTTAGAAGTCAAAAGAAATTGAGAAGTTATCTTTCCTGAACACATATTGAAGCAAGCACAGTTGTTTTTATGCAAAACTCCAGTGTAGACAGTCTGAATTTAAACTACAGTATTTAACTGTGGTAGTGCTGTTCATTACCTTTGGACTTGCACTGATGAACATCAGGGCTCTGTTCTAAATTTAATATTTGGATCATCCCCGTGCCAGCCAAGGGAGTTGACTTCAACTTGGAGGTATATTTATGCTTTCAGGCTCAGTAACCAACATTTATATGGATAATGGAAACATTTATTCCAGAGTTATTTATTTGTTATGTGCCCTATTCAGTAGTCAAGTGTCAGACTCACTCAGCCTTGACTAAAGTCCATTATCTACGCTGTTTTGGCATTCTCCAACCATGATATATCCCCTGCCCCATCCACAAACCGCACACACACACACACACATCCACATACAGAGGCATTTCTTACTGTGGATATCCAAGTTTAATGACTTCTCAACACTTTTCAGCTAAATATGTATTGCATTGCCTGTTTTGTTGAGATATATGTATACAAGGTATCACTAATGATGTTATTGTGTAATTAGGTTTTTATTGTGCTATGAGCAGCTTTATGACAAACACCTGTGTCACCCTCAAATGACAGCTCAGCTGAAAAATATCAAATTAAAATCGTGTTGATGCAAATTGATGGACAGTGAATTTTAAAGTCTCCTTTAATTAGAAAAATAAGATAGTCGAGTTGGAGAGTTTCTTGCTGTGAACTCATGTAATATGAATTAATGAGAAACTAGTAGTAGTTTGTTGTTATTTCATATGGTATTTTGAAGAACTAAAGGAGCCATGGCATTGCCTGTAATTCCAAACTTTTATTGCCTTGTTTATCTTTGCCTCTTTGAAAAATCCCAATTGATGTGCAATCATAAACCTGACTCAACAATGGTGGGGTTTTTAGATAAAGTGAACACCATGCAATTAATTGGCAGATTCTGTCACAAACTCCTGACTTTGAGTCGGGTGTTAAGCAGACAAATGTTGTACCGTATCCAATCTCCAGATTTTCAGAAGAGCAGATGGCTGATGTATTATCTCACCAAATAGTGTACAATTGATTTGTCACTATTTGCAATCACAAGACTCCCAGTATTGGTCTGATCTTTTTGCAATATTTATGCTTTCACCCCTCATTGCCCTTTGCTATAATAGCCCTTCCCCCGTCTCAGCCCCCACTAAGCTTTTTGGCAGCCAATTATTCACCTGATGCTAATGACCAGGTGCGAGCTCTACTGTCCCTCAGATATCATGCCTGAAGACTGATATATCGATTGGCTGAGATTGATCAGGGCAGGGATGATACAGCAGCATTACATGATTTATTCAGGTTCTAATATCTTGCGTCAGGACTGCCCTCGGGGGAATGGTTGTCGAGGCTCAGTGTACTTTCATCTTCTGT
>OMNM01063278.1:0-14610 GCA_900302745.1 Parablennius parvicornis | reverse complement strand
AGCTTATAATAAAACCTATAACTAGGGAAATAAATAAACAAATTAACAAAACTAAGACCACTAAACTAAGCTGCCATAGGTCTAGATTGCTGAGGGTTATCACTCTCCCGTTAGAGGGAGTTTTAATCTGCGTTGGAGCTTCTTTTCCTCTTTCTCTCTTTGGTATCCTACTGTACCTGCAAGATGCTGTCGCCGTCTATGTTTCTCTCCAACAGGCGGGGAGCAAGACCAGAGGAGAAGAATCCAGAACCTACAGACCCGGGCCATGATGATCCTGGAAACAAGACCCCACCCGAGGACCGCGATCCAACCCCAGGACCGTGAACACACCTCGGAAGCGTGACCCCACCTCAGAACTTTGGCCCACCTCAGAACAATGGCCCAAATCAGAAACTTGAACTCTACAGAGCATTGTCAAGAGCCTCATGTCGACTCTATTGACCTGTCTGCCACTCTATACCTCTCTCTCTCTTTTCTCTTTCTTCTCTTCCTGTCCTATCTCTTGTTATTTCACCCAACCGGTCAAGACGGATGGCCGCCCTTCCAGAGTCTTGGGTCCGTCCCACGGTTTCTTCCCAACTTTGGAGTTTTTGACAATTTCTCGTCATGAGGGAGTTTTTCCTGGCCACTGTGGCAATTTTCCTCTGCTTTGGAGGTTCAGTTGTGTTCTGTGTCTTCTCTTGTGTTAAAGCACTTTGAAATGTCTGCTGATATGATTAAGCTCTTTACAAATAAAAGTTGATTGATTGATTGATTGAGTGTGCAAGTTCATCTTTCAGTTTTGCTCTCAGTGCAAATAGGACCTTCCTGCAGGGATGCACAACTGGAGACACATTTTCATCCACATGTATTTTGTGTTTTCCAAGTAAATATCCCAGTCCTTCGAAACAGTCTTTATATTCCTCCATGAGCGAGTCATGATCATTTGAAGTACTTGATGATGTCACTACGAACACATTTTTCACCAGGTTGAGTTTTACACACGCACTGAGTCCTAGGATTGGTTGTACACTCATATACACGATAAGTAGCTGTGCTCTTATTTGCTGATCTTTGTGTTTGAATGTTGCGATGCAGCTGCCTCTAACAGGAACACTCCCTCCGGTGTATCCAGTCACCTTTGTTTTTACTGGATGCATTTCTGACTTCACAGTCAGTGTTTTGTAGTCTTCCAAAGATAGCAGGTTTACGTGGGCACCTGTATCCAACTTGAATTGTGTCATTCACTTTAATTGGCACAATCCATTCGTCTTTCAGTGCTACAAACTTGCACAACAGCCACAAAGAATTCATCTTCATTCTGAATTTCTTCTTCAACTGTGTGAACTTTCTGTTTAGAAGTTACTTTTTTTTACTTTTTCACATTTAGCATAGTGATTGCTCCTTCCACAGTTATTGCAGGATTTGCCATACGCAGGACAGGATCCTGGCTTGTGACTGCCTCCACATTTACCACAATTGAAGTCTGCGGATTTCTATTTTTGGTCATCTCGTTTGGCAAATGTTTTCTTTTTCTTTTTTCTTTATGTATTGCATGCACTGCTGTTTCACCTCTCCACAGCTCTTTTGCTTGTGCTCAAGTGGTCTCTGCTGCTCTGCACATTCTGATACATTTGTCCAATGTAAGTTCAGTCTTCTTTCTCTGAGTGCATTAGCCACTGTACCACAAACAACTCTGTCTCTCACAAGTGAATCTCTCAAGGTGCCAAATTCACATGTCTTGCTCAGTGTGTGAAGCTCTGCTAGGCATTGATCAAATGGTACTCCATGCTTTTGGTCATGGTGAAAAATTATTTCCTTTCGAAGGCACGTTCTGACTTGGCACAAAGTATTCTTCGAACTTGGCCATAAGCTGTACTAATGTCAGGATAGCTTCATCCAGAGCTGATAGCTATTATATATATCCAAAGCATCTTCTCCAATAACATGCAAAAGAATTTGAGCTTTTAGTTTTTCATCATTGCCTCCTGCTCCGCTTGCTGCCAGATATATGGTGAACCTCTGCTTGAAACACTTCCAGGTATTAGCAAGGTTTCCAGTCAATTGCATACAAGTGGGTGGACTTAGCTTATCCATGATAGCACGTTGCGGTACAGGCAGGACTTCCACAACTCCTTCTTGTTGCCGGTTGTCCTCCACTTCGGGCACAGGATCTTCTTCTATGTGGCCGGTCCGTTCCTGGTCCTCTCTTTCACTTCCACTGTCGTCTGTGGCCATCACACACCTTAGCACAATCGGTTAGCATGTTGCCTTTTTAGCACATTGCACTCCTGAGACTTTTTTTTTTCTTTTCTGTGGCTTCCATGCAGCAAGTCTTCTGTGGGTAGCTGCTCAGATCCCAGTTCTGACACCATGTGTTGTCTGTCTTGATTTGTTAGAAAAGCAGATGAGGCTAAGTAACATTCTTCTTCTTCTTCTTTTTGGTTTTACAGCAGTTTGCATCCATTTTATGTTGCATTACTAACACAGTCTGAATCTACTCCTCTATGTCATTCCCATTGCTATATTTTCCCCAATAGACTCGTTGCTTTTAAGAACCTACTTAAATATGTCCTGCCCCTTCCATTTTCTCCCCACACCAGTATCTCATTCACTCCTCCTGCTTCTATTCCTTCTCTCCTCAGTCCCTCCATCATATTCCTCCTATCCCCCTCATATTTCCTGCAGCTCACTAGCACATGCTCCACCATTTCTGGAACTTGACATAAACTACAGTTGCCTGTTGGATGTTTCCCCATTTTGTATTTGGTACTATTCAGATAAGTATGCCCAATCCAATTCTTAACCTGGTGTACGTGATCTCTTCATTCCTACTGCCTCCTCCACTCCTCATATCCCCCACTCCACTTTGGATATTGAAAAGATGTCTTCCTCTTCCCTCCATTTTTCATTGCTGTTGCCATATGTTGTGTATTTCCCTCCAAACTATAGATTTTCCCTCTGATTTTGCCAACATGATGTTTATGTCTATTCTCCCCCTGGTTGGAGCTTTCTTAGCCAGTCTGTCAGCCTTCTCATTCCCTATAATACCAACATGCGCAGGAACCCACATGAACCCAATTTCTACCTCGTTTCTTTACCTCTGCGTGTTCCGCCATTACTTTATATAAAAGTGCCGAATCACTGCACACCAAAGCCTTACTTACTCTCTCCCTCCTCACCCACTCCAATGCCATCAAGATGACATACAATTCCACAGTGAACACACTCAGGTGATCTGATGTTCTTTCGCTCATCCCTACTCCATGCCCGAGCACCACCACTGCTACTCCAGTAGCTCCTGCTGCTGGCACTATTGATCCGTCTGTGTAAATTTGTACATGATCTTGATAGTTCTCCTCCATATATGCACTTCAAGCCTTCCATGCCAAAGTGTTGTACTGCTGCTATCACTATGACCTGAATCCTTTCAGTTTTTGATTTAATACTTGCTGTTGCATTCACTACTCCTGTAATAAAAGTAGCTTCTTCTTATCTTCCCAACCTTTCCTCTTTTCTCTTCTTTCATTTGCTTCCATTTGCTCTTTATTTATACTCACTGCTTTTGTTTTGCTTTTCCTGTGCCACAATCCTTACTGCTTGGGAGTACAATACTTTTTGTTTCCTTTTCACCTGCTGTACTTCTACCTCCTTTATGGTTCCCTCCACAGTTACAGTACTTCACTCTTCGCTCCTTCCTCACACTCTCCATATTTATGTTCGACACCACACCGCACACACCTTTCTTTTCTTTTACAGCCATTAGCAATATGTCCATACACCTGACATTTAAAGCACCTTTGGTACAAACTCTCTTACCATGTATCTCATAAATCCGTAGTACAGTTCCTCTGGTAGAGAGTCCCCTTCAAACCCCACAAGCACAGTCTCAGTCTCTTTCTTTTCTATTCCCCTCATCAACCTTTTCACACTTTTAACTGCTTTATTTCTTGCCTTTAATCCCTCCACAAATTTCTTTTCCTCAACACATAGGGGTGTTCCATAAATCATGCCCCTGATTCCAACCTTTTGCTCTCCTACTTATACTACTTTCACCACTTTTATTCTTCCCACATTCAACAGTTCCTTGGTCTTCCTCACCTGTTCTTCACTACAACAGCCAACCAACAGGTTTCCATCCCCCAGAACTCTGGCATATTTCACCTCACCAATCTCCTCCCTCAGTATTTTTGTCAGTTTCAACGGATCTATTTTCTTCACACCTTCCTCCCCCTCAAACCTCACCACAACATTCATCACCTCATCCTTCCGTCCTCTCTCTCTCTCGCTCTCACTACCAGTTCCCATACTGTCACTGCTTGCCTCCCCACACAAAGTATCCTTTCTCTTTTTCCTCTTTCTCCTCCTTCTCTCGTGCCAATCCCCTGGCTCTTTCCCCCCCACCTCAACTCCCTCACTCTCCCTCTCACTGTCCGTCTCTCCACCATCCCCAGAGATGATTGAGACCTCATTCCAAACCACCGTTCCAGACCTTACAGGTCATCAGTCCACCGACTGTCAGCCGTTCCCACACCTCTTCCTCCCTGATTCGTAACTTCTTTCCTTAATAAATGGAATTTCACCTTGTTATTTTTGTCGGCACAAACTCAACCGTAAACCACACCAGCAAGCCCTTGAAGTGAACTTTAGGCCTACATAATCTGGTTTACCTCAGTGTCACCTCCAACAGGAGGATGTATATCAGATGTATAGATAGGAATGTCTTTCCTTACAATGTTAACGTTAGGAGTATTTCAGACCTTCCTGTTGTGACAGTTAGGTTGATTAACAACCTTGGTCGAGAGGCCTGTTTTGTCAGCTTACGTAGATAGAACATTTTTACTCTTAGTATGTGACCATGTTCTGAACCCGAAAGTTCATCCCTAATATGGTAACATATGTATGTCCCGCCTGCAATGTCTATAAGGTATAAGTTGGGTTACACATCAGGGTGTGGTGGAGTGTGCATCCAGATTGGCCCGGAGGCTCCTCACCAGACCGAACACCGTCTGCAAATTCTCGATGCTATTGACTTGATAATAAAACTTTTTATATAAGAAAGAAGCATCCTTGAAGTCCTTTTTCATCTTCACCACATTGGGGTCAAGGAATCGACCACAGCCTCACTCAACGCAGCGGCTTGCACCCTTTGCCGAGTCGAAGTGACTGTTCTGGAAGTGAACCGTCTCATCTCTTCATGCCTCTCCCCGAGTGTCTGTGCCAGATCATCTTCGTACTTTGTGTCAGACATCCAGTGTCTCAGGCCATGTTTTCAAGTACATGGGGCTTTAAAAAAGCAGTGACATTCCACTGTGTAACCCAGGGTTATTTAATTGTCAAAGTGATCGTTTTATTTTTTAGATTGTTTAATTTCTTTCTTCGACATTACATTTTTTTTGTGACATTTTAGATTCCCAGGTACCATGAATGCACCGCAGTGCTGCACACGCAACTTCCTGCTCAGAGCAGCGGAGCCGTCTACACAGAGCAACCTTGTTCTGTCCTGAGGTGTGGCGCCTTTTTGAGAGCCATGAAAAGTTTTTTCTTTTCTTAAAGAATATCCTGGTGAGTGTTGTACTGCGTAAAATATGACCAAAGTGATGTTTTGAGGTCTGAAACCAGTCAGGATATGTTTTCTTGTGGATGATTTCTTCATCGTAGCTGCTACTGATTGTTAGCATGTTAGGTCTATGGGAAGCATGCCAGCGCAGACACGTGTGGTTGCTAAGCTAATACACTTGTGTGTAGGTAAAGCCAACGCTCCATGTGCGCTGTGGACCCGTCAGGAGTTTATAATACGCAGATAGGTTTTTCCACAAGTTACTTGCTGTCCACTGAGGTATGTTCTGACTGTGAATTTATTGGTTGTAGCAGTGAATAATTACTTGGATATGGATATGAGAGATACGTTTAGATGAATCATACACCTTTATTCTACAACTGAAGTAATTGCTCTCCACAATTGTGTGCAGGCTGTTTGGGTTTTTTTTGTGTGTTGGAAAACGTCTGGATAAAGAATAGCAGCCTACCATCTGAGGACCGGATGCACCTGAGATGTCTGTGATGGATGATTCACCACCAAAGGCCACTTGCTTCCTAGGGGGGTGGTAGGAAAACAGATTTTCCAACTCGGTTGGAGGATTTCTTTTTCTTTTCTGAGATCTCAGATGATTTTAGTTGCTACTTTTTTTTGGGGGGGGGCAAGCTTGATACCATACCAAAACACTGATGCATCAGAGGACTGAATGAACAATCCATCTTATATTGAACTACAACCAAGAAATTTAACTAATCTAAATGTATTTCTTCTTCTTCTTCTTGCTGTTTTCCATTCATGTGTTCACGTGTTTAATTATACATAGTTTAACTTTCATCAAGCATTGTTGTGTCATCATTTGGGTTGAAGGTTTCTTTCTTTCTCTTAGTGAGAATCCACTACCAGTCTCCTCACGAACCTTTTAGAGCCTTAAAGTGAGTGGAGGCAAGATTTTTGATATTGATTTGATGACCAGGTTGTTAGACTTTTCTTTTTTTCTTAACGCTCAGTTAAAAAGGGTGACAACTGCGTTTGGGCCTTGCTTTTATGACTCACCTCAAACGATGATTCCTGAAAACTCTAGCCACAGTGGAGATCTGGACAAAAAGCTGGTCTCTCATTGCATTTTAAGCCGGATATGTGGATATTGACGTCACAATATGCGCCATCAGCATCGTCTAGTCATCTGTGTGCGACCTGTGTTTACAGTTTGCTATGATAATGGATCCAGGTAAAGCATTGCTCGTTTTCATGTTTGCAGAAACATGTTTGCATTTACAATCACAAACGCTCCGTTACGTCGACCCAAACAATGACCGTTGCGTCTTTATTGAAGCAGGAACAGGAAGTTATTCGTGTCATTTGTGCTTCTTTTTACACTGCCCCCGACAGGTTTGGTATGCTCATAGTAGCCCTGAACCAGGTGTGTGCGGTCTGTGTAAAAGATCACGTGTAAATGACAAGTTTATTTACACGTTCAGGAGGAATTATCTGTTGTTGTTTTTTAAAAAACCCAGGAACGTGTAAAGGTGCCCTAAGTAGTCTTCCTTGTTTTCCTGTTTTCTGGTTTTTGGACATTTTGTTTATCTCCTGACCTCAGCTTGGATCTCCCCTGAGACACCCTTGTTGCTGCCATTCTGAGAATCTTTAATAAACTCTTTTGAGCTCATCTCTGGTGTTATTTGACAATCTCTCCCAAGTCCCTCCTGTCTATTAATATCTGGTTTCCGTTTTCACAAAGGACAAGGCACTTTCCTAAATCTGCATTGTCCTGATTGTCCCATCAACCTGCTACTCTTAGTCACCTTGCCCCACAGTCTTCTATATAATCTGTGTTGACCAGAATGAGCCGCAAATCTGATGAACAATGTCATGAGAGATTGTTCGTATTCATCGTATTCATCTACCTCAATGATATTCTCATATATTCCCGTGACCCTGAGGAACACACCCTGCCTACACATCTGCCAAATCTTGGAACGGCTCCAGAAGAATCGCCTCCATGTCAAAGTAGATAAGTTCCACAAACCCAGTGTGTCTTTCCTGGGCTATAGCAAGGAAAGATGAGAATTGATCTTACCAAACTCTCTGAGGTACAGGACTGGTTGCAGCCCTGGAATTGTAAACCACTTCAATAATTTCCTTTGCCAAATTCTACCATTGATTCAACTGTGATTACAGCACAATGGTTGCTCCCCTCACCACACTCGCCATCACCTCTCGTCCTTTCACCTGGATTCCTAAAGCTTCCCCGGCCTTTCAAGACCTCAATAATTGGTTCACATTGGCTCCAATCCAGCCAGTCTCCAGTTAGTGGTGGAAGTGGATGCCTCCGACTCATATTAATTATATCACCCTCTTATAACAAGCTCCATCCCTACACATTCTCCTGACATCTCTCCCCTTCTGAACGAAATTATGACACTGGCAATCGTCAACTGCTGGCAGTCAAGCTGGCCCTGGAGGAATGAAAACATTTGTTAAAGGGAGCTGAACAACTATTTGTCGTGTGGCCAGCTCAAAATAACCTCAAATACATCTGCTCCGCCAAGAGAATAAACTCCTGTCAAGCCTGTTGAACCTTGTTTTTTGGACATTTCCTCTTCACCCTGACTTATTGCCATCTATCCCATAACTTCAAACCGTATGCCCTGTCCCAACAATTCTCCTTGGAGGAACTTTCTTCAGAACTGACTTTGATTCAGCCCAAAATCTGCACTGTGGCCTCTCTCACCTGGGAGATCAAGACCCTGGTCCAATTGGCTCTCAACCAGAAACCTGACCTTAGAATACCTTGACACTTTGTTTGAACCATGTTTGAATCTGATTCCATTTGATCACAGGTCCTGCAGTGGACTCACTCATTTTACATCTTCTATCATCCTCGTGTCTCAGGAAGTACTTTGTAAAACTTGGAGGCCTGAACCATCTGCGCGCATAACAAGACCTCCAATCAACCCAGGTCTGGTCTTCTCCAACCCATTCCCAGCCACCCCTGATCCTACATTGCACTGGACTTTGTCACTAATCTACCTCTATCCCACGGAAACACCACCATCTTGACCAAATTGGACCATTTTTCTGAGGCTTCACATTTTGTTTCCCTTACCCACAATATTGTGAAGCAGAATTCACCAAGCATTCGATTGTTCACAAACTAATATGAAATTTGAGCTGGGACTAGACAGTCATGAGACAGGTTAGTTATATTCTCTGATAATGTGTTGTTGCCAATGTAATCCTTGGCTGTGTTCCCCACAACCACGTAGGCTGCAACCCTTCTAGTATCTGAGGTATTCTGATTACATGGAATTCTTTGGACATTACATCAGATCGTGGCCCCCAGTTCACCTCTGAAGTCTGGAGAGTATTTCGCAGTGCGCTGGGAGCCAAGGTGAGCTTGTCTTCTGGTTTTCACCTCAATCCAATAGGCAGATAGAGTGCCTCAACCAAGAGATGGGGACTCTCCTCAGATGTGTCAACTCAGAGAATTCCACAGCAACCACTTACCCCGGGTTAATTTGCATACAATTTTCTTTAATTCATCATCTTACCTGTCTCCCTGGGGTATCAATACCCTATGTTCCCGTCCCACAAACTTGCAATGTCCTGATCTTCATGAAGAGGTGTGAGAAGATATAAAGACTGTCCTTGTTAGCTATGCTCTAGTCCTCCAACAAAATGGAACTGCAGGCCAACCTGTAATGTTCAGCGGCCCCTGACTTTGCTTGCCCCCAGACAAAACGTTTGTCTGAAGGCTAAAGACCTCCTGCTAAAGGTAGAGTCGAGTAAGCTCGTGCCCCGCTTTGTGGGACCATTCAAAATCAAGAAGATCAGCCTGAACGTTGTGTGTTTAAAGTTACTCTCTTCCACGTGGGTTAACCCCACCTTCCATGTTTCCCAGGTGAAACCAGTGGAGGAAAGTGAACTTGCCAGGTGGCACACAAAGAGGTGGCGTGAGTTACTGTCATGCTCTGAACCTCAGCCGCCACTTTGGGGCACTGTTACCTTGCTTTAGTGCCTTCTCGCCCCTCCCTTCTGTTCCCTCCAGGTAAATGTACCAAGCTGTTGTTTGAGGAAGTAAACACGGACTGGGATCAATGAACTGATGGGCTTAACCTGCGGCAATAAGTGGTGACTGATTCTACCTGATTTCTAACGTTATTTAACTTGGACTTCGGCTCCACTCAGTGCTGGACTATAGCACTCCGACAGTCAATCTTTGAGTTGTGAGTCTCTTTTGGGCTTTTCTATGCCAACATCTTATTCAGCTTACTTTTGTTCTCAGTGTGACGATCCTTCCTTCTCAGCCTGCATGGACCCTTGGATCTGTTCCTCCATACTCTTGAATCTCTGCTGCAACCGACTTGAACTAGCTCATCCAGCCAATCCGATCTGCTTCTGCAACATAGTCCTGGCCACTTGCCTGTCTGTCCCCAACCCCACTCCTGAAAACTCACTAAAATCATCAGCCACGCTCCTGGAATCACCACTCTGCTTCATCAGTCCATCCAGGCTCCTGGCCCACAGCTCCCTCACCTCCAATCTTTTTTTTTTTTAATTCACCTCATTCTTCATCCCCTCCACTTTCTCTCCCTCCCTCTTTCCATGTCTCCTTCCCTCCCTCATCTCTCTCTCTCTTGTTCTCGCTCTCTCGCTCTCTTCTTCCTCTTTGTGGAAATCAATGGTTGTTCTCTCAATAGGAGGTCACGGGGTTGCTAGTGTTGGCGTCCTGGCTTTTCAATTACGAGCAGCCCGCAAACACAACACACACACCTTTGATCTGATATGCCACAGTTACAGAATAAAGAGGGAAGATTTCAGACACAGAGTAGAATGGTTTTGATGTTGGAAAGAGAAAAGTAGGGGAATAAAAGAAGTTGGAATGGATAAAAAAATTGCAGAGAAAGAGGAATAAGGAGGAGGTAGTGGAGGGACGAGAAAACTGGAAAAGACTTGGGTGAAGAGGGAACAGAGTGAAGAAAGGACACGAGTGGAAACAAGTCACATTCAGAAGGCTGTGGCTGACATTTATCAGGACACATCCGGATCAGAGGTCCCATCCTTCAGTTAACAGGAAGGATTAAAAAGTCAAGAGAGCTGTTATATACTCTCAAGTCTTTCCATGTGGGCGTGAATTAATGCATGTCTGCAGCCACACTCCCAACAAGGAATTATAATGCAGCTTCAAAGGATTTGATTATCTCTTGATGATGCTGTAGTTGATCAAAACTGTGACTGAGGACATTAAATTTAGGATTTATTTTTCATCACCAGCTATTGAATATTTGGGTAAATTCTTCTAAGTTGAAAAAATAACTTGGGTGATGAAGTGAGTGGCCCAGGGCCTTTGTGTGTGGAGTTTGCATGTTCTCCCCATGTGTGTCTGGGTTTCCTCAGGGTACTCCAGTTTCCACTCACAGTCCAAAAAACATGCACCATGTGTACTTGAGCAAGACCCTCGAAACCCATCAGCTCCCCCCAAGCGTGTGGCAAACTGTGTGGCTGCCTACCAATGGATCAATTAAGTGAATACATTTCCCCAAAGGGATTAATAACAGTATTATACTTCTTCCTATAATGTTTATCTTTGACATCTTGACCAGTGGTCCCAAACTTCAACCCTCAACCAGTGGAGTCCTTAAAACTTTACAGTGAACCCAAACTCTGGTGCACACACCAGTTCAGGTTCAAGTTCAGCCAAGTTTGTGCAGGTTCCCCACTTAAAAGGGATAGAACCATCTACCCAGAGTTTATTTGGATTCAACTCCATGACCAAACAGCCTTTCCGTTCTTTTTCAACTTTTTGTTGGACATGAGGTAACACGTTGGTCACACGTAGTTCACATGTAGGTAGAACCCTTTTAACAAAGAAATTGCAACAAAGATAATCATGTCAATAACTGTACATGTGTACACACACATGCAACATATTTCCACAATCAAATGTAATTTTTCTTCAGCAATACAAAGATACAAACTTATATGTATTTATAGTATATTCAACACTAGTGTATGTAAATTAGGTGTTAAGTTGAAAGTAACCATTTTATAGTATTGTATTCCAACAGAAATGTATGACTATCATACTATCCTTCAGTGGTGTTTTAAATCAACACAAATTTGACATTGAATATATTAAAATATCAAATGTCTTCCACTAAATCATAGTACATTCAAGCTGTTCGACACTCAAATGAATATCTACAAACAAGATCAAAATCAAAATCAAGATGGCTCAGAGGTGAGGCAGGTTAGTTTTACCCTACTGATGATGTGTTGTTATCTAAAGCGGTTCAGGAGTAGTAAAGTTTTTATTCACTACCTTACCGGACACCTTCCTGGTTTGTATAGATGATTCTGAGCTCACTGTACAAGCTCACTACAGAGCACACAGTTTATTTCGAAAATCTATTGTGAGGAACAATTCTAAAATACTTTGAAAGATGGATTGCTGTTTGGTGTGAAAATATACTTGATATGCCTGCAGTTAACTGTCAGTTACAGTAAACCAGCCCCAAAACACATTCATTTTCTAAAAGAGACCACTGAAGCTTATACTTGGATTTGTTTACAATCTAAAAAAAAAGGCAAGATTGTTGCAATGTGGTATGCAACGCATGCAATGTATTGCATTACAATAACAAGAAGATCCAACCTTTTCAA
Source organism: Parablennius parvicornis (assembly GCA_900302745.1). Lineage (NCBI taxonomy): Eukaryota > Metazoa > Chordata > Actinopteri > Blenniiformes > Blenniidae > Parablennius > Parablennius parvicornis. Next base: position 2,429 of record OMNM01063278.1, on the reverse strand, counting down.
ATGTTTTATTGCATTTCTGAAGATTATGAAAAAGTCACTATCACAACCAATAAAACTGCTAGCATTGGTGAGCCTTCAACATTCAGGTTTTCACTGTCACGATAAAATAGATATGGCAGATTTTTGGAACTATTCCAGAAAAGGATCACATAAAGGAACAAACTTTAATAAATGTTTTGCTGATACATCCATTCATCCCGAGAGGAGAGGAGAGGTTTTCAAAATCCCCTTATTGAAACATTACATTTAACTGTACAATAGTCACAGTCAAACCCAGAAAACTTACAATCAAATCATCATCCCCCACAAAGCACAAAATCCCCAACAGCCCATATCTCCCCAAAGGCCATCATTGTAGGTATATTCCACTCTCCAGACTGAGAGCTGAGAGGCCACCGTCCCCTGCTTCTAATGCAGACACACAACATGTTTCTGTCCCACATCTCAATACTCAAAACATTTTAACTGTTCTGAGCTTGCATAAACCATGTATGCACTACCACCATACTTCACCACGAAAGAACCTTCCAGGGATTGAGAAGGTGAATCTAAAAACATGAACAGGTGAACACATGGGTGTCTGACTTCACATGCATTGCCGACGAATTTGGTATCCCTGCATCCCAAATTCACTGTTTTAAATCCACTGGCAAACTTATCAAACCTGTTACGGAGTGCAGGCTGAGGTTCAAGCACAGAAAGCAATCGAGAAACAAAATTGAGTTTAAGAGATTTATTTTAAACAAAGGATTCACAGTGTTGTTGATTCTAATGAATAATGAATTTTGCAGGTGTGGAGTTGAGTCCAAGTTGGTCCTGAGAGGTGAAATTCCTGGTCTGGTCATTTTCCTGAGAGTCGGATTGTTTGGGGCACTGGTCTCCAGTATTGGGTCTTCAGGTCGTGTGTGTGCCTCACCTGCCATTTTGATTAAAAAAAAAAAAAAAAAAATTACATAAAAGAAATAATATTTTCGACTTTCCACTTGAGATAAGATGCATTTTCAGTATGACTCCACACAGTTTTGACATTTTATCAAGTAACTAGAAAAGCACTCAGAGAGCGCAGATCTCCACCAAATGGCGTTTTCAATGTTAAAATGTCCCAAGTTCAAAGTGCCACCATATCGTTAATCTGGATCAGATCCAGGAAAAATTCGGAACAATTCAGGGTAATGATCTTCCAAATATACATGTGAAATTTCAAGAGAATCAAAAGAAAATTCTATGAGTTATGATTTTTAAAACTTGTAAATGGGGTTTCCAATGTTAACTTCCAAAACTCTTCCTGACCTTATTCTGGATCTGATCCGGATGCGAAAACGGCTCAATTAAAGTAAAGGGGATAAACAGGATCTTTTGTATGTAATCTTTTTGTATCCAGATGGTTATACGGATCACTCTCAAAATTTAATGGAATCTAAGTTGGGTCAAGACATATCTTCTGAATTTTGTTTTTCAAGATCCCGTCAGGAGTTTTTGCGTAATCCTGCAAACAAACAGACAAACAAACCCTAGCAAAAACATAACCTCCTTGGCGGAGGTAAAAAATCGCCAAATTTGAGTATTTTGCAATCAAATACAGAGCAGATATCCCAGGTGAGGTCATGGAGAGCTGTGCTTCGTATCTGACAGAGCAATCCAATACAAACTGGATCACATGACGTGTGCCCATTTCAGTTCCTCAGCATATCGCCAATATGAACTTTACAGAAATATTTGTTATACAGCATGACTGTCATACAGTCTGTGTAATGTTTTTAATGTACTTTAATGTAATGCACTTTAATCATACTATAAAGTGCAAACAAAAGTAAGCGGGCGAGGCAGGCAGTATTCTAACTCACCTCTGGGGGGCAACAAAGTTACTCCAGTTGACTCACTCTACCAGCTACAACACCATCAGTAGAGAGGTCATTCTCTGCATTTAAAAGACTGAAAACATATAGTCGGGACAGAACTGATCAAGGATATCTTTCTTCTTTGGCCATAATCTCCACCGAGATGGAAAGACTCTTAAAACTAAGTGAAAATAAGAACGATTTTTATAACCAAGTCATAGAGCTTTTCGTTTTAAGTTTTTGTTTTTTAAAAAAAAGATGGAAGTTGAAAAAAATTCAAGTATGTAACAACTAAACATTTGGCCTAAAATAATTAGTTTTTCTTGTCATTTTGATAGAAAACCTTTAATAAAATAGATTAAAGCACCAGAATTTAAAGTTTGAAAAATAACTGAAATTCTTACTGAAGGTCAAAATTAAATTTGTGCTGCACACATATCTTTATTTGTTTACAGTAAATATGAATTTCTTAGACACAAGAAGGGTGCTCTATCCATTTCTATAAAAGGAACTTTCTTTGTTGGACAAATATGTTACTGTGTCAATGTTTGTGTTGGTGTAAGTGTAATTTGAAAGAGAAATGCTGATGGG
>OMNM01063267.1:0-23705 GCA_900302745.1 Parablennius parvicornis | reverse complement strand
GTGGTTTGGTGCTGGAGGTGTGTGTGTGTGTGTGTGGGGGGGACCTTACACAGATATAGCACAATGGTTTCAGGATACAATGAGGTAATATTTCTTTAAATAGACGTTGGGTTGAAACACAGTCAGCTGTGATTGCAGTGTCTTTAGCTTCACGTCAGAGCGCAGCCAAACAGCTGCTGGACACAAAGCGTGGACAGAAACATTTTTCCTCCTTTCAATGTGACGCAAGACCAGTTCAGAGATCTTAAGATTAAGGGAAAATGCATTATGAGCATGAATCTGGCTAAATTTTGGCTATTGTGTTACTTTTATTGATCTGTATTAGGACAAAAAAAAAAAAATAAATAAAAAAAAAAACATTTGAACCATCCTGTTTCTAGCCAGGAGCCAATCCCATATTCTCATCTCATCAGGGATCCAAATTGACAAGACTTTTACAGGTGGCGATTCCATTTTCGATTCCGCTTAAAGGTTCAGTTCTTCATTGATTCTCATTTGGAAATGAAACCTGCAGAGGACACGGTAACGTTGTAGCTAGGTTGAGATTCACGGTGGATCAAATAGAAAACACAACATTCATTCAAATCACTGCTGTCTGAAAATGTTTCTGCATGTTGGTCGTATTTTCTCCCTTTGATGAATTATCCACTTTGCAAGTATTGCAAGTTGCCCTGTTGTCGTCCTTTCTGCTGAAGTGGAACTGAACAAATGAGCATTTGAGCCACTTTGGCGCCATGTTTCCTGCTGGCTGCTCTGGTGAATGACGTCATAACGCAGGTGACGTAGCTTGTGTAAGCTACATAACGTGTGTGATGACGCCGTTCGCGTCCACTGGAATCGATCAGGGAATCGTTTGCCAACTTGGTAAACGACTGAAACACTGAGAATCGGTTATCAACAAGAACTGGTTTTCAAACCCTATCCCTACATCTCAGATATATTTAAAGACAAACACACTGAATGATCTCATAGTAAAGAAAACCTTCTCACCCGGATCAATGACATGCTGGCGGAGCAGTGTTGTTGTTTTGAAGGTTCGCTGCTGTTGGATGAAAACCTCCCGGCTCTGCGTCCGCCTCAGAGCAGTTTTTATTTTAAATTACACAGGGAGCTTAATTTGGTGCTTCATGGACTTTTCACAAGGCACTCAAACCAATGATGGGATATTTTGGACCAATTGTAAATAATTGAAGAGTGAAGACCAGAGAGAGAGAGAGGGTGTTTCATTAGTTTGCTGGAGAAACATACAGTAGTCACAGTTTTCAGTTTAGCTAAAATTCACACTGAGAAAGATGTCAAGCAGCAAATGGTACCACTGAGAGTGCCGTAATGTGCAGTTTGGAGCCTTTTTCTGTCTTGATGAATGTCACTTTTAATGGAAAATATTCCATTTTAAACCGCCACACTTTCATTTGGTCAAATGCTGAACTATATGACTGAATATAGATATATAACACAATACCCGCATCTATATTAAATATCTACATGCTTCATAGCATTATATTAACTAGTTTTCTCATCATTGCTTTAAATAAGATTGGTTATTAAGTCATATATTGTGATATGGTGCCAGCTGTCAATTATAGACATGCAGTTTCGCTCTTTTAATATAATATGTGCAGAATGTGGTTTGTGAGTGTTTTTCAGATAAATAAGTGCATCCCAGCCCTCTCTACACTAAACTAAGTGGCAAAGCGAATTCAATCAGAAGACCTGAACTTGGTTATATGTATGGAAACATTCCACCTCTTCATCAGTTCAAGCCGTTCCCGTGCTGACTCTCTGAATATTGAATATTTCTGGACACTTAAATAAAAAACTATATGAATACATTTGGCTTGTTGCTTGCCACTATGTCCCAACTTTTCAAGTGAACTAGGTTGGCTGTCATCTGCGACGGAGACTGAGCAGAACCCAAAATACATTTTCATGCAACCCTGAGTTTGGATGGGAAGCGCACAGCGTCGGGCGATGAGAACGCGTTCTGTGCCGAATGTGTGGAAATGTGTGGAAGTGATGCACGGACATGCAGAGTGTTTCGGTTTGATGGGAGGCCGCTGCTACAGAAATGACTCACTGTGTGGACACGTTGTGTAACGCGCTTGCAGAGCGAAAAGGATTTTTGTTTTGTTTTGTTTTGTATGTAATGTAAACACTGAACAGAGAAAAACCTTTTTTTTTCTTTTTTCCCAGCAGCGTTACAAACAAAGGGATGTGATTGTGTGTGTGACGTGAGGTTTGACGACCCTGAGCTCAGCGTTACGGTTTGACATCACTCACAGGCTGGGTAGGAATGCCTGCGGACCGATTCACGAGTGTTCGACTTTAGATGGAAAACATGCAAACACTGGAATGACAATGGATGGGACACACACACACACACAGACACATACACACACACTCCAGCTGTAGACGTGAGCCGTGGTGCCTGGCAGTGCTGTGCCTGGCATATTAACTGGAGCATTACTGTTTAAAACAGCAGGTAGGGGAGCAGCAGGTCCCTACTTCATCATGCCATTCAAGGGCCCTATTAGGCTACAATTACTAAATGGCAAGGCTTGTAAATCATACATCATTCATGTGGAGCACTTGGAGAAAGCACAAGACCACTTCTCTTCAGCACCGCCCACTGAAAAGCCGGGAGGTGCCGAGCGGTAAATGGGTGGGGAGAGAAAGGAGGGAGCGAGAGAGAGAGTCAGAATCAAATCTGACGGAATGTGCTGGAGGAGGGAGTCTCGTGTTTGGTGGTGACCTGTCGTTTATCGGGGATCACTGTGATATTCAATCAGGCTTTTTGGAGAATCAACGACTGACCTGCACAACAGAGTAGACTGACTCTTTCACGGTTGTTTGTCACCAAAGAGCAGAAAGCTTGGACATTGCTTGGACTCACATGACTGACAGATAAGAGCCGATAAGCGTAAGCAGGTTTCATTGATTATAATAAAATGGCCTCTTGTAAGACAATGGAACCTTTGCACAGGACCGGAAAGTAATGTCGGTGATTGATGAGTATAATAAACCAGTCGCTTTGTAGAATGGTTGTCGACCTGCCAGGGTCCAAATTAAACTCACAGGAAAAATCAACAAGACACAGACCTGGGAATCTTCCTGTCACTCCTTCTTTTGAAGGTTCTTCCTTTTGTGTCGGTGAAAAAACATGTCCATACAAAGTCTGCTACCTTTTATTCCACCTGAGGAAACTTCAAGTTATTTAATTTCCACAATGATGGCGGACATGAACATTCTGTAGCAGAGGGTTACCATGTTAGCGATGGACAGTTCAGGATAAATTCAAGTGTTTTTGAGTATTTTATATGTTTTCAAATACATTTTATTTAAAAAATATATATTCAAGACTTGTCCCTACATACCACAAGAGGGAGCTCTCGAACCACTGGTGGTACACGTAGCACAGTTTGAGAATCACTGGCCTTGATGTTAGAGAAGTGGACTTAGGAGTGGAAAGGACTTGTTTTATCCAGCACATCTGACAGATATCAATCAATAATTAATTTTAGATCACTTTACATTCAATGTTAAACATTAAAATGCAGCACAAAGTCCTTGATATACAGAGAAGCAGTCCTGTCCCGCCACCCCAATCAAAAATATGTACAATTAGAAATTCACTTATTTGCATGAACTAATAAAAAATGATGTAAATCATGTTCAATTCTTTAATACTACTAAGCAGAGATGCATGATAACCATCAGTACTGATGGTTATCGGCCCGATATTGGGAAAAAAATGTCATCACACAGATAAATCCAATCATGATATTTTTTGCTGATAACTAGAGACAATTAAAAATAGGCAGCATTGTATTGATTTTATTCATTTTCAGTCTGTTTGTTTGCCTTGTGACGCTGCTGCCTGCTGTTGTCACATGTTACGTCATATTGATGCTCTGCCTCAAACATAAACATGGCGCCGCCGTCGCGGCTTTGGGCATTATTCACTGTTTCTGAAAAAGACACTTATAAACGCTCACCCATAACAACATACATGACATCAGTCTAACCACCGATATTTAGACGAGTCTGGCCATCATGTTAAGTTTGTTTACGTTTTGATTGAATGAATGATTTGGGGGTTTTTTTTCTCAGGTAACACAAGGCTTTTGTTCAAACTATTATTTTTGTATGGACAGTGCTGTACTTTACATTTGTTTTTGTTCTGTAAAGTCTTCCATTGACTGATGCAGCTGAGTGAGCAATCTTAAAAAAAATTTCATTATAACTTTTATTGTCTTTGTGGGATTACAGCACTAGTGATGTCTGTCACATTATTTTCATAAGTCACAGGCAGAGTTATATTGTTAAATTCATCTTAACTCGAGACATGTTCAACATACTTTACCTGAGATGTGTATATAAACTATTAAAAATGTTGTCTGCTTCAGGTAACAACATTGGTTGTGAGAAGCAGGAAGTTATTAGTTACCTATGATTATGGATCTGTGAGCACTAATGACTACAGCCATTATTATATAATTAAATTGTCACCAGTAGTATAATCTGTGATTTAAGAAGGGAAACTAACATTTTCCCAGAGATCAATCTGTCCAAAACTGCCTAGAAGTAAACAATTTTTGTCCATGTATAGACAATTAAAGGAAAAGATCTGTAAACTAGATGTTGTGAATCATTAAACTTAAATTACCAGTTGAATCACAAAAACTCAAGTTACATTTTGTATTGTTTGATACCTGTGACACATTTCAGGCTGAAGTCAGAACAATTTAATGTGGAATATTACAGACATGAACTTTCAGCAATAAGACAAATTTAAGACAAAAACATGTTGTTCATAATGAAGTCTGTCTAGACAGATGCTATGTGTGCTTTTGTCTGCCATGATTTCATTAACAACGGGATTTTTTTTTTTTTTTTTTTGCCTCTGCATTGAAATCAGCAGGGAAAACTGTGCCATACTTCACAAAAACAGCGAATTCAGGTCAGTTGAAAAGGGAAAAAGATGTTTTATTGCACCTGATGTGACATGTGGGCTCAAGTTTTGAATAATTTCTTTATAATACTTCCAACTGATACTCCAACACCCCATCATAAATACACCTGATCAAGAACTTTTGGAAAGAGTCAAACTGATCTTAGAGACTTTAGATCTCAGAGAACAGGTCCTGGTCTGAGCTGGTATCCTCATCAGAAGCAAAACATGCTCAGTCAGAACGATAGCTAACAATTCAGTGTTGATTACGGAGGGTCTGACAATACAATAAAACTATGAAACATGTTGTTCTTGAGCAGTGGATTGGGAAATAGAAGAGAATTTATAGAATTATTACCTGATCATTTAGAAATTTTCATGATTGATCTATAGCACAATTTCCAAGTATTACATAGTAATGTAAACTGCATGGAAGACTCGTGGGAGCGCTGTGGACCAAGTGCGAAACTGCAGATCCTATACGTTGAAACAAAGCAGGAAGTCAGTGGGTTAGGCAAAAACCTGTTGGGCTGAGAGTCTGTTGCTTCCACTGGGAATAGTAAAGAGAAGTGATGCACAGAAAAAAAGAAGGACTTTGTGGCTCTTTTTTCTCCAAAGGGAAACCATGTACAGTAACTCCCTCACTGGAAACATGGTGACAATGCTTTCGTGTCTTCTATCTATTCTAGTAAAACTGTTGGTGAGATAGAAGGTCAAGCCCTGCTGTGCTCTTCTTAACACATCCACACAACTGGCAATTTCTGAACTGTTTGTTGGATTTCACCCAACAGAATACTGTTTGGCTGAAAAGATGCTCATGGTCTACCATGTTCTACCATGTTCTACTATGGGCCACTATGTTCTACCATGGTTTACCATGTTCCTCTAATGGGCAACTATATTCTACCATGTTCTACCATGGTCTACCATGTTATACCATGGGCCACTATGTTCTACGATGTTCTACTATGGTCTATCATATTCTACCATGGTCTGCAATGCTCTACCATGGTCTATTATATTCTACCATGGTCTACCAAGCGGGAAGTGTGTGTCAAAGTATTACCCATATGAAGGGTGAAATCTAAGGTTTTCAAAACAGCACTATTTATAGTGCCAAATACAACACAGTCATCTCAAGGAACTTTTACAGAGAAAAAGTAACAATTCCGCATGAGCAAGCAGAGGAGATGGTGGAAAAGAAAAAAACTCCTTTTTAACACAACCAAACTTGCAGAACCACACTGTGCTAGTGTTGGCGAATGTTTGTGTCTCTGGAAAATTTTGGCAGATGAGCTCAGAAAAATGTCGGCAGCCGGTGCGAAAACGTACTACTGGAGACCTGGATCATCCCCTGAAGACTTGTTCAGAAGTCATCCACCTCTCACAACTTAGTCCCTCACAGTCGCCTTCTTCAGCAACAGAGGATCTGATTGATTGATCTGTTCATCCAACATCTTCCATGTTTCTGTCTGATCTAAAGTCTTTCAGCTCTGGTCTCTGCATGTGTCTGGTTGTTTGTTTCTTCTTGGCCGATTTCTTGTCAACTCTTCTGGACTTTTTCTTGACCTGTCATTGAGTCAAATAACAGTAGGAGAGTAACTGGGTTTGTTTATTTTCAATAGGCTGTATTTTGAATTTGATGGTGGAATTTCCACCAACGAAAGAGAAGAAATGTTATGATTCCTCCGGTTTTTGCACTCCTTGTTGACCAAGTGCTGTGTGTACATGTATGTGTGCATGCATGTGTGTCGGTATATCAGCGTTCCCTTCTCTCCCTGCAGAGATAACATTGTGCACCATTGGCAATGAATAAAGTCGAATCGGGGGATGCACAGCAATCAAACTCTGTTCCCATCACTGGGCTGATGCTGGGAGTATGTGTGAGCCGGCATCAGAGGCCACGCTGAGCGAGCTTTACAATCTGATACCCCCGTCGCTCACAGTGGCACATTCTGAGCACACTGTCGAGGGCTTTCTCTCCGACTACAAACACACAGAAACAAGCAGCATCTCTTCAAATCAAATGCAGCGGGAAACAAGACATTTTGAGGACATTTTCACTGGCTGAAGGCTATTTGGGAGAACGCTGAACAACGTGTGACATCTACTCCATCTGTATATATTGAAATGTCAAAGAAGGTCCAGATCATTACCTCTTGAAACGTATGCACCATGTGACTTTCTGTAGCATGGCTTCAGAAATAAATACAGTCACATCAGACTGCTGCAAGCAGTTTGACAAAATTCCAACCAGGACTCAAACCGGGGACTTTCTCAATGTGAGATAAAGACTTTAAAGCTTTTAAAGCTTATCCATCTTCTCATGGTCTCTTTGGTCCAAAAACCTTGTATTCAAAGTTAATTGCTTCTTCTTGATTTTCCTCCATTTGAATATTGGATCATAGGAGCTGCATTCAGAATCTGCTGTGTATGTATGAGCTGGACTGGCTACTCCCATACATGCCCATCTTGGGAAGAGGAGGAAGTACTGCCTCTCGTGGTGCCATGTGCCACAGCAGAGCTGTATAATATGACCCCTTTATGACACAGTTTGACACATGCTTAAAATTAATGTGAGAAAAAAATAACTTCAAATAGGTAAAATATGTTGGATGTCTAAACCTCACATGACTGTAACAAAAACTACATTTGAAAAAGTCTGATATCCTGTTTTGGGAGTGATTCTGTTGTTTTAGTATGAATGTGTTGGTCAAACTTATGTCAAAGTTAACTTCTCCAAGGGGGAAGTGAAGAGCAATATGAGGGCGTCCAACACCTGCGGACGGAGTTGTTCAAACAACTTTTCGTCAAACACAAAGAAAGTGTCCAGATTTCTCTGTAGTGACCAGCAACGTCTTCACACCAAATGTGAAACTTTTATGGTGTTTACTTTGCAGTTCCCATAGTTTTACAAGCAGTGTTTGGAAACATATTTGTCTTGTTTGTCTCTACATTTACACTTGTTCTGCTTGTGAAGGAGCTTCGGTTGAGTGTCTTTTTACACAATAACTGTGCACGGAGCCACGGAAAATACAACCTTTTGAAAATGCTCAAACTCCATTTCCATTTCATGTCGACGGCAGAAACGCTGCTATTGATCAAATGACCATGGTTGTAGTAAACAGTTCTTGTGCACATGTTCAGTAGATGGACAATAAGAACAATGTTTTCCTCTGTGGTGTCATGACTCACAGTTTATATCCTCCTGAGACTTGGTACTTTTATTTTGACAGTCCCCATAATAACACTCCAACTTGGTCGTCTGTGTTCTCCCTCTGTTAATGTTTAGAGCATATTGATTCAATACAAAAATAAACAACAGCACCAACACAAGGCCCAACATGAAAACTGCATCGTTTTCAGCATCTATGCTTTTTCTGGGCAAAACAGACATCATTTCTAAAATGTTACCACGCAAACCTGAAACTTTTGTGAAACGAAAATACAAAGACACTGAGTTTTCTTTTTAAACGTGTAAACTGTTTCGATGAGCTGGGATTTGACTGCAGCAGTTCCAGACCCGGAACAGGACGGAGCTGAATAGAAGATGGATGGATGTTCTTCGCAGGACTGCTGAGTTGTTTTCCAGGTACTCCAGTTTTCTCTCTCAGCTTAAAAAGCGTGCACTGAGGATAATCGATGACCCTAAATTTCTCTATAGAAAATGTGTATGTTTGTGCGTGAGTGTGTTCGTTTGTTCGTGCATCGGAGAGAAGACTTTCACTGGAACACGGAAATGTTTCCATGCTAAATCAGTTGTGACGGCACATTATGAATCCACCAATATATAAATAACAGCTCCGGAGAGGTGTGCAATATACATTCATATCAGACTGTCTGTGTTTTCAGAAGAATCGCTCTGTTAGGCAGACAGCGATGTGATCTTCTCAAACGCGGAATGCATCATTTCCATGCAGGACTCTCAAACACCGACACAAAGGCACCTTTATCCAACTTTATGGAAAAGCTTAAAAGAAGCAAAACAAAACAAAAAGTAGAATGGAAGGAGACGATTACAATATCAAGCTTAACCGTCAGCTGATCCACCAAATGTCAAACTATACATATTCATTTGTTTGGCCGTTTGCCGCACAGAGGCGGTTCTCCAGGAGAGTCCAGACAGAGAGATGGCTGACATTTCAGCATCCAGGAGAATGACTGATGTAACACTTACAGAAATACCCAAAACACACTCGGATTTAAACACACAGTGTCGGTGGTCAAAACTTAATTCTGGCTGTTGTTGTTAAAACCACAACCTCAAACTGTTTCTGACGTGAAAGAACTGGACCAGGTGTACTGATACTTTCATACCTGGAACCTGCACCAGCTCCACCGGACACATTGATCACATGACTGAATGTATGAGGCTTTTTCTAAATGTAGGCTGACAAGATAGATCCAAATAATAGATTTGTTTACATAATCTACTTACTAATAAACACTAACAGCAGCTCATTTTATGGTGTTGAAAAAACAGAAAAGGCAAATTGGCAGTTTGATAAGTTTTTTTTTTTTTTTAAACGTCCACTTTAGAGTCATCTCTCTTCACTATTACACACTTAGAAATATAACTGAGATCAATCAGTGTGTCAAAGACATATTTCTATAGAGGTTTTTTGTGAGTTGTCATATCTAAAGGATGAGAGCAGAAAATGACCACGTGAGCAAATGAAATGAATTTCAACATTCATGTTTGAGTACAATGTTCTGTAACACAATCCAACTACACAAGCCTACAGCTTTGAAGTTTATTTGATCTATTCATCCACATACAGTCCAAATTCTTCTTGAGTGGGCCGGGCCGCTAAGCTAATGCAACAATAACCAGCAAGCCTGCAGCTTGCTGCAGAAAATGACTCCAATCTCAGCAAAATCCAATGTTAATGTAACGTTCTATTGTAAAATACAGTGAAATGTCCAAAACACTTCTCCAGTAGTTATTGCATTCTGGGTGTTTTTACACCCCGACAACATGGCTTTGAGACTAATGCTAGTTTGCTGACTTTCATGGCAACATCACTGATATCTCAGCACAAGTTTCAGTGTTGAGTTGTGCTACTTTGAAGAAAATTTTAATAAGATAAAAATTAAATCTTTCTTTAAATATTTTAGATATTGCTTGGTTGTTTGGCCGGATTGATCAAGAAGTAGTGGGGTGATTGCGTAACTTGTGTAACTGAGAACTGAATCAGCTGAAGTTACTCCATTTAGTTGGAATTCAAATGGTGGCGCAAACATTTTATTTCAGTTTTTATTTAGGTTTCAGTCAGTTATTATCTAAGTTAAGTATTTTCAAGAATAATGTCTATAATGAAACACTCATACTTAAATAGATCAGTTTTATTAAGTAATAATGATGAGTGGATAGATCTGAGCTGAACAGCTGACTGTGACAATGAAGCATCAATCCAATGTAATATTAAATGACAGTGGGAAGTCTTTCATGTTGCCATTATAAGAACTGAATAAGTCCCGAATTAATTAGTTCCTGGATCTTTACTGATTTGGAATAAAATTAACAAATAAAATCAGCTAACACTATTGCTAACAGCTAAGAGCTGGAAGTGTGAACAGGATCACTCCGAGAACTCCAAGAACCTTGCATGATTCACTTTGTAGTAGTGGTCAGTTACTAAATCACTGCTGCCAAAAGAAGTTGGATGATTTGTTCGTATCGCTAATGAAACGGGAAGCCGATGAAAAGATCGAGGTGCAGAGGAGATATCGGACTATCGGTCTGACTTAGCGAGCAGCTTTGTGAACGCCTGCATGCGACAAACACCTCACACAATGAGTTGGAAGTCGAGTGGTTCAAGTCCTGGTTTCTCATTTACACTTGCCAAAGAGTGCTTGAAAAAGAAAGTGAATCTGAAGCTGCTGCTGATGGGTGAGCGTGTAACAACATTGGATAAGTACAGTAACAGGCTGTGTCGGATTGGTTAGGTTGAACTTACCTCCACTGGGTAACGCCGGCTGTTGATGCTGTGTTCAGAACCTTCAGATCCGTTGCTTGGTCCCCAGTGGAACTCCACTTTTTCCGCCTTAAACCTTCCAGGTAGGCCCGCTCCCCGAACAAAGTAATCATCTTTCAACATAATGGCCACTGGAAGAAAAACAGAGGAGCGAGTGAGTGGTCTGGTCACTCTGCACATCACTTCAGCATACATGGTAATCACTCCACTCAAAGAAACACACGGGGGGAGAAAATTGGTGTCTGTTGTTGACATGAAACCAGATTTCAAAGATTGCCCGAAACGATCAAACCGTGTGCGAGGACACACTTGCACCATTAAAGCCTGTTAAGGTTTGCAGTGATGCGGACAAAAGAAACGTGTTCTGAGGACATGCTAAAGGTAAATGTGTTTATCTTTTAGAGTCGCTGGAAGGAAGACGGCTAATACAAGACCATTTCTGTCATTTTCTATCAGCCTTTAAGCCAAGCTCTCAAATGAGAGGCTAATTTGCCAGACAAAACTGTTCTCCTCAGCCGTCGAAAATTGCCTGGCGGGGTCCTTTGTTATTCCATCACATATTGCAGAAATATAGTGAGAATTAAGACGGGTCCTTATTTTTTGAATTCACAAATGGCTCTGAAAGGATTCCCATGTTCCATTAACCATGTCTTTCTCCCACTCCACCAGACGGCTCTGTCACATTCAAAGAGGAAGAATTCTGTCACTTCATGAAGTTTCTCCAAGAGTCTTGAACTATTACACAGACCTGACGACACACAACCCAGACCTTTCTAAATGGTCATGGAATTACGTGTTAGAAGGGGAACATGGTAGAGCTGAAACTGGAAAAAGTTCCAGGATAGTCAATAGAGTCAAAGTCCTGGATTATTCATCACACTGAAAAACTAACATTTCACATGAGTTAGTCTTGGTTGGATTTGATTATCTCGGCTTGTTTCTAGTTCCTTTTGTCCTTTTACTTGCTCATTTCAACAACTTGTAATTTTTTATGAGTTGATATGATTGCAGGGATGTAGTGATTAAGACCCTTGTCTCATCAAGAGAAGGTTCTGGGTTTGAACCAGTGTTTGGGCTTTGGAGACTGAAATGAGTTTACATGTTCTTCCTGTGTGTGAATGAGCTTTTCTCCAGTTACTGTATGACTGTCTTAAGTGTGTCTCTTTCTCTGAGCACCTTCCTCCGTAGTCAAATCTCTCAACTTTGACCAGTGAGAGTGGTTTTCCAAATAGTATGATAAACAATGCTCAGATTATCAATGATAGCTTTGGCTCATCTGGACAGGGCCTTTGTAATTATGTGGAAAATACACAACATGCAGAGTTGTTAATCGTAGTTATTCACTGGTGTTTCTCTTCTTTAAGTTTTGTGCTGAAGTCAGATATTTGACTGTTGAGATGTTTAGAACAAAAAAAGAAAACAGAAAGTTCGACATCAGTCCGTTCAGTGAGCCATAAGCCATTAGCCTTTAGCCATTAGCCTGCCTTTGTTGCATCATCCCACAGAACCTGTCAAAGATCACCTCCTTTTCTCATCAAATAAATACAAGCAACGAGCAGGTTTTTCTTCTATCCTGTGATGGTTTTCTTTTACCCCCCCATCCTCTCCAGGGAGTCCCTAACCCTACTTTAAGAACTGATTATCGGTTTGTATCATGTCGACATAATGCAAAGATTATAAAGCTTGTTGTTGGTGGGCACTCCGTTTAGTAAGTAAACAAAATTTATAGAAAAAAAAAAAAATCATGCTGAGGTCAAAAAGTTAAAGTCAGGCTGCAGAGCTGGGTCACATCTCAGAGATGAATTTGTTCCACACAACGTGGGAGCAGCAGCGTCTCCCCCCCGCCTCTCCATTAACGTTTCCATCATAGCGTTCAGCAGCATCTCAGCCAGGTGATCCCTCCACAGATAAAACGCTCATCTGGTGTTTAGAAACAGTGCTTCATGCATAATTCATGGATGAGGCGCGGGGACATTTGTCTTGTTAGCCATGCATTATGTAGCGGGGAGAGCAGAAGCTGCGCGCCATTTTGTTTCGCAGCTGTTGTTTGTGTTAGCATTTTTACACGGCTCTCTACATGCTGCGACACCCACAAATCCATTTAAATTATGCTGTGCTGTGTTTCTTACTTTGCAGGTGCCCATCACCCTCCTTCCCAGTTTTTCTCTGGGTGGTCTCGATGGGGCTTGTGTTGGGCCGACAGCTTTTTTCTGGACGTTTCCTGTGCTTGTGCTTTCAGTTACCTGGTGATTCTCCACCTGAAGGTCAGCCTGCTGTTACTCTCTTACGACAGGCTGTGATGTTTCCACCTATCCTGATTGAGCTAGCCGCATTGGAACAAACAGATGTTTCACATTTCGGTGACGAGCTGCAGATGGAGTGGCGTCACGTTGGACGTTTTACTCTGCAACCTCAATCCATCAGTGTAGCTCAAAAACACACTGCAGAGGGTCTTTGACCTGCTGAGGAATAGTTTGCTCTTTGTCTCTCTCCTCCTTTAACGTCATGTGATCAAATATATTCTACCAGCAGTGATGTTGCGAGATTATATTTAACTATTCCCGAACAGTTCTGTCAACCTGCCCGCAGCGTATCGTGTCTGATGGACTCCAGTGCCTGCAACCCTAAAATGAATTACGATTGATTGAACGAACGAAGGAACGAATGAACGAACAAATTGTTTTGTCAGAGATAAGCAGTTTTTCCTTTCAGCACGGGAATGTTGTTAAATCAGAAATGGGGTTTTTCCACCTGCAACTTACTCGACTCGACTCACTTCAGTTTTTAGGATTTTCCATTACATGTTAGACCCTCATACCAGGTCTAGTATTTACTCGACTGCAGCTCCAAGAAAGCAGAGTCAAGTCGAAAATGTGAAGTCGGCAGACCATTGATTGACGTGACATCAGTAGATGAGTCGGTAGAGGAAGTTGTTCATATGAGTTAATCCCGCCGTTTTTGAAACCCAATCACAACAAGACCAGAGAGTGTATCCACAGAGTATCCAGGGGTCTCCAAACTGAAGGCCCCCCATGGGCGCCTGGCTTATTTATTTATTTTTTTTTTTTTTTAACAAGTCTTCACAGTGGATTTCAGTGGCTCCTGCTATTTTATTCACTCATTTATTCTCCTTTTTAACCTGTAAGTGAGCTTGTGAATGCCCATATATGTATGTGTCCCTACTGTTTTTACTGTCCTGTATTTTTCTCTTGTGTGTACTGCTCGATGCCCTCTCCTGCTACACAAAAATTCTACCTACGGGTATAAATAAAGTCACTTTGAACTTTAAGGACTCCACCCATGCTGAAGTGGTACTATACCGCAATGGTAAGCGACCAACACTGAGTTGAGTTTGGGCGAGCCGAGTAGTGCTACAACTGTGTCATGGAAAAGTGCCATACAAGAGACAAGATCTTGTCCAGTAGCAACACTTTCAAAGATGGGAGGAAGTGTTGAGTTTCCAGAGTGTAGTGTTTTAACAGGAAGTGTATTTCCAGTCTTGTCTCAGTGGATTTCTCTATTGTCCTGTCTTGTAGTTTTTCATGTTGATTATACAGCAGTGGTTCTCTGTGGTTGTAAAAAAAAAAAAAAAAAAAATCTGATAAAAGACACTGGGAACACTGAAACTATCTCATTGATTTACTTTGAAGGTGTTTTCATGAAAACACGAGTTTCACTTTTGGCAAAGAGTCCGGGTCAGTTTCATGATCAGTTCACACAGCTCAAGTTGATGTTAACCAGATTAACTAGTCATGTCTCTGCGGCTGATACCTGTTTACATGAAATCCCATCCGTCCTTCTATCCTGATGAAAGCTTCTCACTGCTCTTTGATTAACGGCAGTGATTGTCCTTTTTCCCTCAGTGTGTATTCCAGTCGTGTCCTAACTTGGTAATGTGTCGTGGCACTATGTCTCGCTGGATGTCTTCTCCAGTATTGAAAAATAGAGTTTTCTTGACAAATACATCAGTACCCATCCTCCTCCTTGTTTTGTGTGTTTTCTATTCACAGGACCAGGCCGATGGGCGGAGCCTGTGTACCTTGCATTGTCTATGTGAGAAGGTGTGGTTTCATTCACTCACATAACAGAATTTCTGGCAATGTTTTACGCTTCAAATCATCTAGGGAGAAAAAAAACCCCTGCAAACTCCTCTTTTAATGTCAAACTTGTCATTTTCTGCAGTGACGGTTGATCGCTTGTCTTACTGCAATTCAATGAGCTGCAAACCAGCTCCAACATAACACAACTCCAAAGGCAACTGAAACAGCTGCAGGAGCAACATTTTTGAATTTTCCCTGCCGTTACCACTGCGTGGCTGTTTTGAAAGTTAGTTGACATTTGCCTCAGTGGATAGCTATATAATTAACACCTCGACTGCAACGGCAAATGGCACCGTTGACGTGCACAGCTCAATAAACTTTGAGCGTCATCAGGGGTTTCATCAGCACACACTCTACAGAATGTTCAGGTTCTGGAAGTCTATCTGACAACAAAACAACCATTGTAAAATCTGAAATCCTGCTTTAAGTATCTTCAGTTCATCATGTTATCTATGGGCAACTTGACACTGTTTGGAAAAGTGACCCAGTTCTGTTTTGCCGCTCACAAGTGATTCATATCTGATCTGGTTTGTGACAGTGTGAACGTTGAAATTTGGGATTTTTTAACACCAGATCCAGGCCTCGATCATATGTGGTACCAAATCAAATATGTATCTGATGTTTGATAACACAACTAATGTCTGAAGGGTCAAGTCACAAATATACAACTGCCTCATCATTGATACGTGACAAATCTGCGCCAGAGTCTAGATTCTGTTGGATCCTATTTCACAACCAGTTGAAATTGAATATTAACAGGCTGACCAGTGTTGCCAGATTGGGCGGGTCTCCCTCAATTGGGGAGCCAAATTGTTTTGCCTTTTTACTTTGTTTATTTAGTACAGTTGTGCGTTTATGATTAGTTTTTTTTATGGATTTAACATTATTCCTACAGAGGTTGAGATTGGGCTGGAAACAATGAGTGAGATCTGGCAACCCTGGCACTGACCAGCATGGCATCCATATTTACTTCTGTAAACATGTGCTCGGCAAGATGTCACGCCTTCTTCTGGGCCTCCTGTCGTTCTGAGCTCCGATGATGGAGGTCGCATTTATAATATAGTGAGAACGATCACGCAAAGAATATGGATCCCAGCGGTAAATCAATATTGAGCATCATGACCTGCAGTGTGAATGAAGCCCAAGCCCCTTCTGGACTGCAGCTGTGTGCAGGATGGTGGGACCCCCTCAGGTACATTTAAATCAATCTCAGGTTAAAGATTGCGTTTGGTCCTGTTTCAGTCTTATACAGTACCAGTCTTGTTTTGAGTTATTTACTTCAGTTTTCTGACTATATGTAACCCACAATACAAAGTGTAGCCATGTGACTACACCAGGGATCTGCAACCTGCCCTTCTGGAGCCACATGGGGCTCTATGGCTCCTCTGTTGTGGTTCCCTGAAGCTTTTACAAAGTTACACTTAAAAAAACATGTTCTTTTATTTTCATTTGGTTTACACACCTGAGTCACTTTTATCTGTTGGATAAAGAAAGGCTTTAAAAAAAAAAGGCACAATAACTACAATGTGGCAATAAATGCTAAAATGACCAGGATTTTTAAAAGGGAAGAACAAAAGCTTGGAAAACAGAAAGCAACAAAAGAAGCAGAACTGCATAGAAAATAGATAAAATGGTTGAAATGTCCTCCCTTTCTTCCCGTGGCCGTAAGCCTCTATAACGCCCCCCTGTAAATAGTGTTTGTTGTGTTATAGTTAATTTCATCTTCTCTATGCTTCAATTAGTCACTGTTAAGCCTTGTACATATTAATATTTAATATTACTTATTTCATTTTACTTCATCTTGTTTCACATTAAGCTTTCTTTCTGTTTATTCTGTGTGGAGCAATGCCTAATGGGATTCCCCTTTGGGATTAATAACGTATTTAAATTCCGTTGTATTCGAAAATATCAAAATTGTCTGGAAAAATGCTGGAAAAGAAGGATGAAACCACTAAAATCAGGTCCAAAAACCGCTGAAAATATAATGGAACATTTACCTTCCTAAATTGTAATTGAAATTTTGTTAAATCAACATAAGATACAGTTTTTGTTTCAAAACGACTGAATATATGAAACTTCAGAAGCTGTGGTTTCTCAGTTAAACATGTTTTGCAGCTGCAGTTGAATTCAATTTGATGGAAAATTACAAATAAAATGGTTGTTTTGGTTGTTTGCACCATTTTTATCTAAAACACATGCAGAAACATCGTTTGAGAGATATTTTTCAGCTGTTTTTTTGGTGGGGTTACTTTGTGTTATGGAGCGGAGTCAGTGGTCAGTGACTGGATCAGCCACTAGGGGGCCATCACGTTTGCGACGGTTCCACTTAGGATGAACAGCGTGGGACATTGTTAAGGTCTTTTGAGATTTTTGGTTTGCATTTGCTTCACTTGAGAACCAAACGATTGAAAAAATAAATGAAAGCGTTGCATTACAAAGTGCTCCTGTGTCGACCTGCACTTCAGACATTACGTTATCGTGTTTCTGTCTCATCACATGTGATTTGCTGTCTGCAGTGAGTCATGGTGGAGGGAAAGTGAAGCCACGTGTAAAGTGACTCAGCAGCAGGTGGAGAAGGCAGACAGCTCATCAACGCTTCTGTTGTCTGCTTCATGATTATGAGAACAACACCTACATTGCATGTAATGTGATTTGTATACTAACACTTTATCTTGTGTGTCTGTATGAAACATTGTGACTGAAGCTCTTCAATTAAAACTAATTAAATTAAAAATAAATATCATACTAGGAATACACAATAAATTGTAAATGTATCGTCTTTGCAAATATCAACAAGCGGGATATACTTATAGCAAAAGACTGACTGAACTAAATTTAGTTATTTAGAAGCACTCTGCATGTCAATATGTGGCCAATCAGATGAAGACTTATTGCTCTATACCCGCCCACCAGTGCTACTAGGGGTGTTGAATTCAATCCTTTCTACTACGCATCGCGATGCGGATGATTCTGCACCGGTGAAGTGACAAAACATAGTTGATCATAACGTATGAGTCATGCAGCAGCAACGTTGCTTGCCAGGATGCAAGAAGAAGTGAGTGATGTACGTGGTTTAGTTTGAGAAAAATGCCAGAGACATTTGGATAAACAGAATCATCCGCCCAATTTTGCTCATTAGCACGCAACTCTGAGCCGTGCTACATGCTATGTGCTACATGCTAGAGTTTCAGGGCTCGCACACCAGCGATGCTACATGCTAAACATTATTGAAGTCTGACTGATACTCTCAGGCGCTGTGATTAGCATCAACACAGAGGCTGTATGGAGGTGGTTTTGCAATGCAGAGCCTTCACATATAATTTGCCAATGTTTGCATTTCAGTATGAATTAGGCTTTATGGCATATTTAAGTAGTGCTCAAATCAGTACTCGTATCAGCAAGTAACTTAAGGTTAGCACTCATACTTGTACGTATACTTCAAAAAAGGGGTATCAGTGCATCTCTTGTTTACATTTTTATTAAATGTTTAGATAGTGAGTAACATTTAAGTATTTTCTCTTATGAAGTGCACTGCACTGTATGGATGCCATTTTTCTTATTCACTGTTAATATGCTTGTTTGCTGTGTTTGGCCTACAGTCATGATCATGACTTAAAGGGAAGATGAACAGGAAACTTAGCCATGAGCAGTTTAAAAAAAGGAGATGTAACACAGAGTTATGCATCATGGAATCGAATCGAGTCGTTGACAAGATAACCAGAATAAAATCATTAGACCAGTGAAGATGCACTGCCAAAATATAAACCAAAAAATGGACATCACAACCATCACAAGTCATAGCGTCATTGCAATACTCAACAGCATCTTTTCCTAATACTGTGCAGCCTCATACTATACCTTCTGTAATTGCACAAAATCTAGTCAAAAATGTAATTTCAGAAGCTGGCCTGTGATAATTCCATGTAAGCCAATGGGTTAAACCAGCACTGTAACTAGTTTCAGAGGGGTTTTTGTTTTTTTCAAACTGGTATCTGAGAATGTGAGCACCAACAGCATCTCGGATGATCTGTCCCTCCATACCTGCTCCCATCAAATTATTTGAAATGGCTGGGAAAGCTGGAAAGGAACAAGTAATGACGGGTGATTTCTGTTATAAATAGGTCTTACCAGCAGCGGGGCTAAAAATGTCCTGAGCCAGTGTCCTGGCAGTGAGCTTATCACATTATGTAGGATCCTGTGAGCTGCTGGTAATGCTTATGTACACTCCAATACCTCGAAATCTAAATCTGCCCCCTTCAGATAAGTTGGCAGATGACATGGAACCCCCCCCCCCAAAATAAAAGTTATATTCAATTCCATCTGAGCGCCATCACAGCCAGAAACATGCTATGTATTTGGTGCGGCAGCTCACAAGAATCTGTATTTTATGCTGTGTTAGCCTCTTGTATCACGCTCGCTCCTCATTTCATGTTTACCACATCCTATAAAGAGTAACCCGCATTCTGTGGTTACGGTCGGATCGGCGGGCAATGCATATGCAGCCCGTCCCGTCTCTGGTTCTGTCTGCACCGCCGCATAGTAAGTCTGCGTGTGAGTGTGTGGTTCGTTTGACTCACTGTCTTCCTCGCAGATGAATGGTTCAGGTTGGAAAGTGTGTAAATCATAGAGAAAACTGATTTGATGGTAATTAACAGCAGAGTTTACCCCCTGGATTTATTCTACCACTCAGCTGGATTCTGTATGCAGAATGTGGTCTGAAATAAAACTTTGTGAATGAAAGAAGAGCCTCGCTGTAAAAGCTGCGGTCAGGACGGCAGCATATGTCGCTTCAACACTTGTAGTTGTGGCTGAGGCCTCACACTTGGCCGTGTGCACTCACGCTCCGCCACACCACCACAGATGGTGCCTGCGTGGAGACTTTGCACTTATTACAAGCTAGATGCTTCCTCTCCTGTTTAGCCTGGACGGCTTCGTGTCCTCTACCTTCAGGAGAAATCAAGAAGCTCTTTCACCTCAATCCATCGTGAACCAGCTCAGAGGTCATTTCTAACTTTGTTTACATTGGAGCAGGGGTCTGCAGCCTTTAGGACCACAAGAGCAGTTTCTTTTTGTCACTTTAACCCCAAATTAAATTTTACTTGAGCCACAAAACTCGTTTCACGTTTAAAATGAGGCAAACATATCTTATAATGTCTCATACTTATAGTTTTAAAATACTTTAACAAATGGTATCTTATGTTGCTTTTATGAACTTTCAATTACAGTTTAGGATGGTGAATCACATTACATTACATTTTTAGGTGTTTTGATCTGATTTGAGCAATTTCACTATTTCTTTTAAAAACATTTAACTGTTTTAACCATTTTGGCTCTTTTTTAAGCAGTTCGCATCTTTTCGTCTTTTAGAAATTGTAGTGATTTCAATGTTATTCTATCATTTCTTGGGGTTTTAGCGTTTTTTTTTTTCCCCATTTTAACTATTTTACATAATGTGTCATTTTTAAAGCTCTATTCAGCCAAGAGATGAGAGAGATTTCAAAAATGAATCTGTTGTGTGAATAAATGAAAATAAGATAAATACTTATTGATCGACTGTATAACTTTGCGAAAGCTTCAGCACTAAAGAAGGGCTGAAGAGCCACATTTGGCCGCGGAGCCGCAGGTTGCAGACCCACTGCGTAGTGCGCTGAAGCTTCCTTGAGTATGAACTCAAGGGAGCTTCAGCGCAAAATTATTATTGATTAGAAGCCATTGTGTTTGAACACAATGGTTTCTAATCAATAATGATTTCAGTCAATTTCCTTGTTGAGATTTCTCTGAAGCTTTTGTCATTTTTTTTTTTTTTAATCAACATGTTTTTGATGTCATCGTTACCCTCAAGCAATTGCATTATTTACCAACGTCCCAACTGTTTTGCAATATATTGCTTGTATCAAACTGATAAAGAAATGTCATTTTGAAAAAGACAAACTATCTGACTTGATATATTTTCTAAATTCACTAATCTCCAGATAGAAAAAAAAATTATATGCCATAATATTATGATATACAACTATAATGATTATTTGAATAAGCAGATCTCATTATTCTATTGATATTCTTCATTCAGATATATTTCAGGTCACAATCTGGCTATAGACAGTTAACTGAGATCTGTGGTCACATGACACATTGAGGAAATGAAGCTCTGCTCGTGAACACACAGCTGTGCTCCGCACGCCATTCAAAACACTGTTGACGGCGACGACATCCACCTGTGGCCTCGCAAGCCTTTCAACACCATTTCTCCGGCGAAGGAGGGAGAGGATCATCCATCTTCGTGACAGCCAGGGACGGTGAAAAATACCTGTGGCTGACAAGGAGGGTCCTCGACATGCCAGGAGAGGGGAATGCAGATGGGCCGCCGCTGAATCCGACGCGCACTGACACCTGCCACCGCACTTGTACTAATACGGATGGAGCATGTCTGAATGGAAACGGGACGTGCGCTCTTCATCAGAGATGACTGGCTGCATATTGCACCTGTCTTGTTTTATAACGGTCTGCAGGAACGTGATGCAACAGATGTTTGGCATTCAGACATCTGCCGATATGAGCCAGGGTTATTAGAGGTGTCAAACTTCGGCTTTCCAGTCTGTGCACAGCAGCACAGGCCCCAAACACATCTGGCCATAAAGCATGGGCAACTTCCTCCAGTAATACATTGTTGGGCATAATGAGTTACTTACATTGTGTTTAAAATACAGTATTTATTGTTTTTCATCAATTCTGATGGAATAATCAAAGTTAACAAAATGATGGAAAAATGTGGAATTCTAATTAAAGCAGCGTTGAATGGGTCCTCCCATCCTTGCTGGACTGGAAGCATGTCCTCCAGGTGGCGCTGCAACTGATGTATTTTGGCCTATGAACGTGATGAGAGCCGACTGTGATCATACATGTGAAGCAGGTACGGGATAGTTATGCAGCACTTCCCGTCCATCCCCCAGGTGGCGCTGTGACTGTGATTGTATATTAGTCAATGGAATTCATCAGACTGCGATCACACATGTAAAGTTTGACGCTGAGTGGAGCATGTTCAGGCGATGTACGCTGCACTTCCTGTTTCATGGTGAAACAGCAGCATTTGTGGCGTAACCATGGGCCTCAGATTTTGGTGGAAAATTCTTAGCAATTTTGCTCACCAATCTCTTTTCTATCAACTGGCCAAATTTTAGGTAAATTGGAATGAATCTCTCCAGGATGACTTTTCCATAGAAAATTTGGAAATTTGGGCCAAGACTGGCCAAAAGCTGCCAGATTTTTCAAAATAGCCAACTTCCTGTTAATTTTACTGAATGGGTATCGCAGACTTTTTTGTGCATCTTGGTTTGCTACACATGTTTTCCAAAGTTCGTTGCTCTGGGTGAAACATGATGCGGAGGTTTGATTTGCAATATTTTTCAAGTGGTGCTGTTGAGCCATTTTGCCACTCCCGTGTTATTTCCTCTGAATACAAAATGTTTTGCCTGGTTTGATGCATGTGCCAAATTTGGTAAGTTTTCCAGTACATTTAGGCCCTCAAAAATGTGTTGACTTTGTCAGGAAAATTTTTCTGAGTGGTTCCAATGTAATCCTCTTAGTGGAAGGGGAGGTCCGAGATCTTAAATACCAGTTTGTACCAGCAGAGGGTGCAGTGAGCCACTCTTCCTGCATTCAGACTGAGATGAAAAAGCAGGAGACTGGATCACTACAGTATGAAAAACAGCAAATTAAAGTTCTTACGAACAACCATTGGCTCCCTGCTGCCCCCTAGTGCACAGAGGAGAAAGGAGGTAAATCGTGTTTGCTGCACCTCGGGGTAAAACTCGACCGCGGCCGAGCAGAAGTCCCTTTTGAATTTACAATTCTTTTGAAAATAACTTGAAGAGGGGCTATTTGCACCCACAGACCTGACATAGTCATCACCACAGCTTTGCTATAATAGGACGAGATTCTGACACACTCCGTAAAAACTGCTAAAGTGTCATTTTGCATTGAACCCAGTCTGACGGTCAGCAACAGGAGCAGAGCTCTCGCCACAATACCTGTTTTCCCAGTGTTCTTCATAGATGTCTTGTTAGAGGATTCTGCGTCGAAGCCCTCCAGAGTCAGCTCCTGATACTCAGTGGATATTTTCGTATCCTGGTCCACGATGTTGATTGGTGACTGGTTTCTCTCCCGACACTCCGGGTAGGCGGACGCCCAGCCCTCGTCTGGCCCGTATGTACCTGACCGAGAAAAGACACGCAACAGACTCATTATTTGAAGGGTGGAAGTGAAGTGAAGCTGGGAGAAAATAACATTTCAGAATCACTTTGTCTGGAATGAAAGCAGCCAGCAGTGAGTAGAAAAGCCTCCACTGCAGGGCCATGTTGTGACCTTTTGCAAAGTTACGCATATAAATAGTTCTATATTTAGTTCCTAATGCTGACCTTGTACTTCAGGTGACCCTCTGCAACCTGCAGAGATCACACAACTTCTGAAGTCCTCAGATAAGTCATGCGAAAGCAGGTGTGCGTGTGTGTGTGTGTGTGTGTGTGTGTGTGTGTGTGTGTGTGTTTTCCAGCGGACCTGAACAATGTCCGCTTCTCGGCGTACCGCACAGCCATGAAGCTCCGGCGCCTGCAGAAGGCGCTCTGCTGTGAGTACCTCTGAGTCGTCCTGGTATAAATAGCCGTGTGTCACACAGCGGTT
>OMNM01063260.1:0-10134 GCA_900302745.1 Parablennius parvicornis | reverse complement strand
CTTTGGCGCTTTGGACTCTTTGGACTCTTTGGACTCTTTGGATGCTTTTGACTCTTTGAACTCTATGGACTCTTTGGACACTATGGATTCTTTTGACGCTTTGGGCTCTTTGGACTCTTTGGACTCTTTGGACTCTTTGGACTCTTTGGACACTTTTAACTCTTTGGACTCTTTGGACACTATGGACTCTTTGGACGCTTTTGACTCTTTGAACTCTTTGGACACTTTTAACTCTTTGGACTCTTTGGACACTATGGACTCTTTGGACGCTTTTGACTCTTTGAACTCTTTGGACTCTTTTGACTCTTTGGACATTTTTGACTCTTTGGACTCTATGGACTGTTTGGACTCTTTTGACTCTTTGGACTCTATGGACTGTTTGGACTCTTTTGACTCTTTGGAGTCTTTGGACTCTTTGGACTCTTTGGAGTCTTTGGAAACTTTTGAGTCTTTGGAGTCCTTGGGCTCTTTGAAAAATCATCCACAATCACTTCTGCTCTAATTCAGTGTCACCAGTCCACCTCAAACTGAAGAATTTGGGATGTAAAAAATGAACCGCGTGACCATGAAGAAAACCCACACATGCACAGGAAGAACATGAAGACTTTCCACAGAAAGGTTCTTCAAGCCTGGAATCAAAACCAGGGACCTTTGCAAAGTGGGGTGGAGCCCATGTCTTTCACACTTCCTGTGAAGTTTCTCTTCAAAACTCTTGAGCTAAACCTGCTGGTGTGCTGAATCAGAGATCTTCTGGTGTTACAGGTCGTCAGGCGGAGCCTTGGGAAGTCCTTCAGTTTAAATATCAACTGAGATCGACTGAATCGATGGAACTGAGGAGGCGCTGCTGTTGTGTTGACTGGAGTCGATACGAGGTCTGAGGAGTAACATGAAGAACCAGTCACACACGATTCTGAGTTTTCACACCGTCACCAAACAACGTCCTTTCAGGCGTGACACAGAAATCATCCTGATTCCGTGATTAGAATCAACCTCAGGTGTGATTTGTTCTTTACTGCCTGTCGTCTACTTTCCTCTCCTTCTATCCTCGAACCGGAACAGCTGAAGTCTCCTCCTCCTGCCTATAAAATACAATATCTCTCCTCGTTCATGTGCAATTATTGGTTTTTCACAATAAAAGCGCATTCAGAGGAATGTGTTCTGTTTGGTGCTATACGAATAAAAATCGAATTATTTCTGTCACGTGTAGAGGATAAAAAAAAAAAAAAAGATCAAAGGATTTCTGACTGTTTTTCTTAGATTCATACAAATCTTGACGTTTCACTCAGTAAATGTAATTACCAGAAACATTACAGGCGACTCGGAGAACTTTCGTATGCGGTAATTAACAAAAGCAAATGAGTGCGTTTGGTTTTGATGCGTGAGAACATGAACGCCGTCTCGTTCGTCACACGCAGCTTCTGGGATTCGCTTTAAGTTTCATTAAAGAAAGAAATCATGAAGCTTTGGGGTTTTTTAGTCTCAGTCGATGTGACTCCTTGAATATTTATTCCTCGCCAGCCCCGTGCCCATCTGTTTCCTCCTTACTTTTCACAGAATGCACGGCAACAATTAGTTAATTAACATCTTATTTTTTATGAAGCCACCGCTTTCATTTTGACACCAATTAGTCTGAGAATGTCTTTTTCATAAATCTCTGAGAAATCACAGATTCCTGTTAGATTTATTTTAATCTAAAACACTGCAGTTTACAACAAGGAATGAACTAATGTTAATTATGTTGTATCACTTCATTAAAACGGCACATTGCATGATGTTAACTTACTTAAAAACAATTTGTGACACTATTAAGTCTTTAAAGTCTCAAAAAACGAACATTTATATTTCATATTTTTTGGTTTTCTTGAAGTTAATCCTGAGTTAATCCTGAAGTTAATCCAGAAGAGAAAAGTAGAGTTAATCCTGAAGTTACCTTGATAAGAGAAACCAGAGTTAATCCTGAAGTTAATCGAGAAGATAAAAGCAGAGTTAATCTTGAAGTTAATCCAGAAGAGAAACCAGAGTTAATCCTGAAGTTACCTAGATAAGCGACACGCAGAGTTAATCTTGAAGTTAATCCAGAAGAGAAAAGCAGAGTTAATTCTGAAGTTACCTTGAAAAGAGAAACCAGAGTTAATCCTGAAGTTAACCGAGAAGAGAAAAGCAGAGTTAATCTTGAAGTTAATCAAGAAGAGAAACCAGAGTTAATCCTGAAGTTACCTCGATAAGAGAAACGCAGAGTTAATCCTGAAGTTAATCGAGAAGAGAAAAGCAGAGTTAATCCTGAAGTTAATCCAGAAGAGAAACCAGAATTAATCCTGAAGTTACCTGGATAAGAGACACGCAGAGTTAATCCTGAAGTTAATGGAGAAGAGAAACTAGAGTCAATCCTGAAGTTAATCCAGAAGAGAAAAGCAGAGTTAATCCTGGGTTGTTTATATTTTGTCTTTTTACTTAAAACAGACACGTTATCTTAAATTGGACACACTTAAGCTACACGTAACACTGAGAGGAGAGGTTTTAAGATTTGCTTGAAAAAAAGGAAAAAAGAAAAAAAAGAAAAAAAAGCAAAAAGCAAAAAAATAAATAAAAAAGATTTTCTTGGTTTATTTCTCACAGTCAGCTGATTGATGCTTTTGACGTAAAACTATGAAAAAGAATATATTGATAAGTTAGATGTAATATCAATAACACTTTATTGCCACCTCTTCGGTCAAGACAGAGTTTTAGTGACGCCTAATCACACACAGATTATTGCTCGTAATCCAGCCGCAACACTTGAAAATCCTCAGTGAAGTTTTGTTTTTTCGTTTTTGTTTTTTTTTTTTTAAACGGCAGGATTGGGGGTTAGATTAGCGTGACGGCTGACGGCTGACTTGTGGTTTTGATCATCATCATCGTCATCGTCATCATCAGCAGCAGCAGCAGCAGCAATGCATCATGGGAGTGGGCAGCGGCTATAATCACACTGATGCGGCGTTCCAATCAGCCGAGCTCATGCAGGTGGTGATGTGGCGTTAGCAAAGCGAGACGTTCTGAAGCTGACAGCAAACTTCAGAGCAACAATCGAGGTTGTTCACAATAAATCCATCCAAAAAAAAAAAAAAAATACACACAAACAAGAACTTCTTAATTAAATGTGAACGTTTTAAGAAATTACTTAAATTTTTCCGCACTCAAGCT
The DNA here is from genome assembly GCA_900302745.1 of Parablennius parvicornis. Taxonomy (NCBI): domain Eukaryota; kingdom Metazoa; phylum Chordata; class Actinopteri; order Blenniiformes; family Blenniidae; genus Parablennius; species Parablennius parvicornis. Next base: position 6,954 of record OMNM01063260.1, on the reverse strand, counting down.
AAAAGTGAAATTTGTTCGCTTATAGCTTCTCATATTATAAAGATCAAAAGAAGTGAAAAAAATAAAAATAAATGAAGCTTTGACATTCAGAGTTCTTAGTCATGACGAGAAGTTTTAACGGCCTCGTGGGAGAACTCAGGATTTCATTTCCATCTGGTGGAGAGAAGAAAGTGACCTGAGCGGTTCTGGTTCTGACCCGAGGCGTCAACAGTCAGAGGAGTTTCAGCAAACCAGGAAGAAAATATTCCAAATGGCCGCTTGAATTCAAAGCTATCGTGCGTGTGTGTGTGTGTGTGTGTGTAGGTTTCCTCTCGCAATCCAGAAACATACATATGAGATTAATAGGTGACCCTAAATTGCCCCTAGATTTGAATGTGGTGACCTGTCCTGGTGTATCCTGCCCTCGCTCATAGTAAGCTGGGATTGGCTCCAGTGCCATGCGAGCCTGAACAGAATAAAGCTGTATAGCAAATAGATGGATGGTGTCAACTAATTTTAATGTAAAGGAAAATCATGGCACTAAAGTAATGATATTTAGCTGCTTCTCTTGTCTTTTTGCAGCCCCGAGACCTGTTAAGCACACTGTAAAGTAGGACAACTGTGGGTGAAATCGAAGCCCACATGGCGGCCATCGTGCTGCCTTGCTCGTATCTGATTGAGACCGGTTGTGATAAGCGCTGCATGGCTTTTGATGTTGGTAAGAATGTTGATGATTTATCCTAAACATTGACACAAGATTTGCCTCTAATGCACCTGAAGTGATGCAACATATTCATAGACTCCGACAAGTTCGCCCACATGCATGGATACGCGAGCACGGCCCACTCAAGTCAGGAAAATTATTTGTACATTGCACACTTGCACATTAATACAACATCCCAAACTTACTATAGCACATGTAACCTATGTTGACAGCTCGCAAATTGTTATCAACGTTTTTCTTTTTTATGGCAGAAAATGAATAAATAAGATTCTTTGAAATGTCACCAAGTTACAGGTTTTGGAATCCAAATTTTTTTTTTTAATTGGCATTCATTTGTGAAATACCCTGTAAAGTGGGGAAACCATCATGTTGGTACGAGAAGAAAAATAAAAAATCAGCATTTCAAGCATTACAGTGAAAATCCTGAAGAGAGATGTTTAAACTATACTGTTCAAGCAATTTCTCAGTCAGTAACTTTTTACAAGTTAAAAAAAGTTCAGGATAAGATGGAATTATTATATGTTGGTGGTGATTATATGTGTTTGTACTTCAAAAACAAAGGTACTGTGGAGGCAATATCACAATTACTGTACGACCATAACCTCAATGGAAAAAGGCCTGTTTTTCTTTTCCACTGAAATACCCGAAATTACAGTGAATTACTGAATTATGTGTCATCTTGCTTAATTTGCTTAAATTTCAATTTCACTCCTTGCACTATTTTAGTCCTTCAGCTGTGTATGTATTTTATTGGTTTTAATTCATGCTGTTTGTGTCCACAGCTGCTTAATGAATATAAAAGAGAACAGTTTTCAGCTGACAACTGAAATAAATGACTTCCTTTGTGGCCCTTAGGTGGAAGCAGCCTAGAGACAGAGGGACATCAATATGTAATTAGTAGTCAGACAGTTGGATTCGATTCAATGCAGAAGGCGCTTCTCAGTGCCAAGGGCAACTGAGATTGTCTATGTGGAAAATCATTCAAGCCCAAAACAATATTAGCAGGTGGAATTTAGATTTGCCTCCACTACGGCAAAAAATCCTAATGGTTGAATCTCAGACCAAAAGCAACATTCTAGCTAATAACAAAAGCCCATGCCACTCGTGTTTGGAATAGTTTGATTGCATAGTGTTGAGTCCTCGACAGAGGTTTTTAAAGGCGTCTGTGGATGGTCATATTTGAAACTCAGGTGGTACAAAATTGCCCCATCATAAATATACAACTCTGAGGAAAAACATGCTCATGCAAATTCCACAAATAGTAATGCCACCTGCTTGAGGCAGGGTGATAGAGTAGATGTTTTTTTAATTTTAAAATTTTTCTTGTATTCTAATTATTTTTAAGGAGACGTGGGTTTGGCATTAGATACTGGCCATTGTTTGCCTTGTTTTTCATCATGTAATACAGCCTGCAAAAGCTTGGGTAAAAGAACAAAATCCCGGAGCAGCCGAGGAGGCGGCGGACCTCGTTGATGTTTTGATTTTTCAACAATGAACACTAAGCTGTTGCTCTTGTTAGAAATGTGTTGAACTACCTTTTTACCTATGTGCCATAGTGCTTATCCTGTTTCACGTAGCTGAGACTCCCTGCTACGCGACTGCAGATAATGTGATTTCCGTGAGCTGTTTCTAAGTTAAGAACAAAGTTTGAGGCGAGTGGAGCTTTGTGACACGGTGCATTATTTTGCTGAAAGCATCTCTCAGAAGATTTTTGGGTGCTTTCATCAAGATAAGAAAATGGACAACAATATGCAGGTTAAAAATACATTCAGCTTGTACTAAGGCACCAAAAGTCTTAAAATAAGTTTCCTCTCACACCAGCAGCAGCCTAAACCACTGACGCTTGGCGGGATACTATAATACATCCAGTTCTGAGTCAAATATCTGAATAGGTTGGCTAAAATCAAGAGTCCTCTGATAAGATGTTTTGTTCTGTCTGAATTGTAGCCTCTGATTCTTGTTTTTATGTGACAGCAGTGACACCCGCTGTGCTCTGTAATGGGTGCGATGGAGACCGTAGCGTAAAGATTCAATAGTTTAAAGATGATCTTGTGAAGGTGTCACCATTAGCTATGAGTTCCTGTTGCACTCTCTGACCTCAACAAGGTATCTTCACACAGTGGTCTGCTCACTACTTCATATTGTTTTTGTTTTGTTTTTTGTTTTTTTTGTTTTTTGCTGCCAGGTGGTTGACTGATTGGATTTCTGGATTGAGAAGCGGTTGCATTCCAGTACCTGATGTTTTGGCCAAAGGGATTATGTGGTAAGTCAAGGACAAACATAAAGACAGGTCACACTGTGTACGGTGTGAAAACTAATGTTATGGTCAGACAGTTGGCTCGTGTGTGTGGGCCAACTCTGCTAGTTTTGGTGGTATGAGATTACCAATCCCGGCAATGTTTGTATTTTTAAAAATAAAAACAGACATTTGGGGTGGTTAAGAAATAGCATTCACACACAAAGATTTCAAAATAGTGTTTTTTGTTATTACGTAATTGTACTTGCATTTTACAGCTGCTGTGCTGTTCAGTGCACAACAATATTTGATTCATCACATATGAGATGCAGACTAAATTCTGAATGTTGAAATAACCTGCATGGACGGTAGCTTCGGTTCTGTGTCCTTAGCTGGCAACAGTGACACTTTGTGTGGTCTTCTACCATCTGAGTCAAGGTTCACTGTGTAGTAAAAAAAAAAAAAAATCTCAGAGATGCTCTTCTGCAGATCTTGGTTGTATCCACTGGTTTGGATGTTCTGACCGGATTGGCAGAATCAAAGTGTCTCGGTAATCCTCATCTGATTTGTCATCTGGGTTCTCTGAGTGTTTGTTGTGGTCATGTAAAAAGAGACGAGACAACCAAAAAAACAAAAAGCTGCGTAAGTGTTAACCAGATTTATGCTAATGTGTCCCCTTTTTTTTCAAATGAGTCAAGTGTTGTCATGTCCACGTTCTCATGCGCATGCAGGCAAAAGTGAGGTATGGTTAAGCGGAGTGCTGCCGCAGATCTAGAATTGCGAGCAATGGCAACAGATGGGTCCCGATAGTCGTTTACAAACAACCAAATAAAGGAAGGCAATCAAGTGGAGGCCCGTTAACAGTCTGTCAGCTTTTAAGATGTCATTTTACAGTCTGCCAGTCAACATTCAGGAAGGCAACTATGCAACAGATAACAAACATCTGTGAGCATGTTGAGAAAAAAAAAAAAAAAGCAAAACATCTTTATGTAGACTTGTGCTCAAATTATGCCCAGCAGGTAGGTTGTTTAAATGTCCCTTTTAAAGAATGGCAGATGGGATACTGGTGGGTTCACTTGACATTGGACCTGAAACATCCCAGAAAACTATTTGTCCCGGGGTGGGGTCGACTGGATCTGAATTGTAACTACCTATGTATGAATGTCTATAGGCGCCAACGTCAAATGTGTCTTTGCAGGTTGGTGAAAGCATCCAATCGCAATTCAATCCCTCAGCTTCCATTTATATGTGCCTTAGATGATGCTTGACCTTGTGTTTAGCTGCAGTCAGTGTACACATCTACACTTTTGTCCCAAACGTACATTTCTGTTATGAATATATTATACTGATAATAGTCATGGTGACAGAATTCCCACTGGGGGGGGGAAATGCTGAACACATATGAAAAAGAAAAGACTTCCACGGTGAAAGAAGATTCTGAGTAGTTATGACTGATTGTACTGTCTAATCATTTTTTTTCCCCTTTTCGTTTTGATTCAATCTTCTGATTTTAATCTCACAGCTGATTTGAATGTGACCTCTAGAAATAAATGTAGGGAGTATTTTTTATTTTTTTTTACAGAAAAAGACAAGACGGTGACATTTAGGCTTGGTTTTGTGCAAAGTTAAGATAATGTACTCATCTCATCCGACACGACCCGAGACTCATTCTCTCTGGTCAAGGCAATTATAGACGGTCTCGTGGAGTAAAAGGTTGTTGAGTTAAGATTTTTCAGACACAGGGTGCAAAGACACACCTGTATGACTACTGTCGATGTGACGTGTTGTTGACTTTTATCACAAATGTCTTATAATCTCTGTGTTCTTTTTGCTTTTGCTGTTATTGCTGTTCCCCAATGGGAGATCATGTTTTGCTCTAGTAAACAAAATCCCTGTTTCTGTACATGTGAAAAATAGCAAGGATATTTTTTGTGAAGAATAAAGAAGAAAAAAATATATATATATATTTTCTACATATACGAATAGGGAGTGGGACGGGGAACAGTGCTCCTATCAAACCAAAATGGAGTAACAAGGTAGAATTGTAGAAAAGGGGGAAAGCAAGATAAATGTATCATGGAAACATTGGCTCGTGGTCCTTTTATTCCCATGCCTGCAATGTTATGACCAAAACTGCATGGGTTTCTTTTTGCAGCAAGAAAGAAGCATGGCTATGATGAGACAGATCAGTATACTGCTCACATAACGTCCTGACATGCTGTAGTTTATCCCAGTAAATGTGATAGAAGACAGTCAGACTGCAACAAGGTGAGACAATTATCGACATTCTGGTTATATTTAATGAACACGTACGGTTATCGGTTAAAATGTGAGAGGGCACCATTCGCCGAAAGCTGTCACTACATTAATAGTGGTTGCTACAGAGGTTACTCTGCTTCAAATGAAGTAGAGCTGTTTAGGTGACATTACATTTTAGTCGACCTCTTCATTCTAATTTGTATATTTGAATTGCAGTTTCAGGAGGATGACTATGATTCAAATTTCATAGTTCTTCAAATCTCACACTCGGGTTGTTCCTGCTAAAAAGGAGATGAACAATACTGCTACGTTCACTTTACTGTTAAATACAAGGAGCCTGTGCAGTTAATTTGGTTTCACGAGTTTTGAGCTAATTTTGACTACAATTAGGGTTTATTTTGCTCTGTAATCATTAGACATTTTAAAGGTGGAAAAAAATAGATATCATGGACATGGAGTTTCCGGTTACTGACTGGACACGCATAAACCCAGCCAGTCACACAGAGAGAAATGAGCGGTAGGGGATCCAGAATCGGAGGAGATGGAGAAAAAGCTGTTGCCATAGCAACTGAACAAGAATGAGCGTGTGCTAGAAAAGGATGCAGGAGCTGCAACGTTGCGAGAAACTTAACACTCGCTAAAATAACGCTCTCGTTGTGCTGTCAGGTTTGCTTTAGGTGTGACTCCACAATATGCTATATTTTGCTGTACGTGTTGAAAGCCTGTGACTCTAATCAGGTTGTGCTTCATAGTGGAATGTTTCACTTGTACATATGTGTATATAATATGATAGTTAAGACGTGCCCTTGCAGCAAATGAAACTCATGGTTCATGATCATTTATTTTTTTTTTTTCATATTCACTGGTTTTATCAACTCAATGAACTAACACTATGATTCCTCCATCCAAAATGTGTGGTTGAGGGAAAACAACCACTCTCAGAGGTGGTCAACTCACAACGTGCCATACCACAAAAGTAAAGGTTTCTTTTTTCTTTCTCTTTTTTCTTTTTTTCTGTAGTTTATTTATTTGTGGTGACATTACCTCATATCAACAGATCTTGAAGTACTGAAAACCCTATTTACTCCTGTTTTGAATGTTGGGAACATGTATTTGTGGGATGTGAAGGAGAGCTGGGTATTAGAGATGCACCCATGAATAATTTGCCATTTTTTTCTCTGCTGATGCAAAATAATACTGTATTACATTTGCTGAGTACTGCTGAGGATATCTGGTCCACAGTGAACTACAGTCTGAGAAGTACTTCCTTAATTTTGTACCTTTTTTTTTTTTTTCCCAGCCTGTTTTCTGTTCACAGTTGCCTTCCCCATTATTCCCCACAAAAGAAACCAACACAATCCTAAATGAGTCTGCCAATTTCCATACTTTACTCTTCAGCCTATGCTGCATACTACGCCTGGAAGAGCTGCAGGCACCACCATCGTGATGGTCTTATCAAACCAGCTTCAGCTTATAGTTCAAAAGAAGGTAATACAATTTAAGTTGACTCAACTCCAATATTCTCCCATTATGGCACCCTAAGAGGGGGTGGGGGGATGGGTGGGGGGTCTGCCTCACTCTTTGCCCTGCAGCAACTAATGACCACATCATGGCAAAATGTTACCTCAGAGATATAACTTTGGGCCAATGGGTTGCATGTACTGGTTTATCCAGAACCATGGGTATGATTCAGCTGAAGCCATCTTCATTATTTGAACACAAAGTTGGATGTTATTTAAAAAAAAAAAAATAAAAA
>OMNM01063259.1:0-20231 GCA_900302745.1 Parablennius parvicornis | reverse complement strand
ACAAATCGTGAAATAACTTGTGATCTGAGTGACCAGCTTGTTTAAAACCTTCAGCTGTGGTTGGCTCAAGTTTGTGTCTTGGTGTTTTTGGAAAACCTGCTCCATTTTGAGTGTGATTATGGCTAATAACACGTGAAATCGCAGCAAGAAGGATGCTGAATTGGATCAGGTCACTCTGATCAATGAACTGTGCGCACTCGGTGCCAAAATGGATCAAATGCAGACCACAATGGATGATATACCAACTCAAATGCAAGCAGAAATGGATAGGAAAATAAAATATCCCTGTGAATGTCTGGAGAGACTGATCTCTGATGGACAGGCTGGGTATAAGAAAGAGCTGGAGAAAGTGGCACAAGAAATGTGCCAGAATTTGAATTAGGAAGTAAGCGTTATGAGCTCCAGAATGGAAATGATCGAATCAAAAATGAACAACATGCAAGTGCGTGGCTAGCCCTTTGACCCGGATGTTTCGCTGGTTATTGTACTTTGCTCATAAGAGAACTACAAGAGCCCCTGGGGGTGTTAGAAACAGTTTTCGGGACAACTTCTCTATGAAAGTTATTGACAAGATGTATGGTGGAATTCTGTCTGTACGCTTTGAGCATATTGTGTCACAGTATTCATTCATTATAGTGCCCTGTTATGTATCTCCAGAAACATCTACATGGGTTCGTAATGCTGATCTTTCCTTTTCTCATCTATTATCGTTAGTTTAGCAGCAGACGCTGATTCCGTTTATATCTGTGGAGATCTTAATAGTCGCATTGCGCACCTCAAAGATTATGTTGAGGAAGACGACATTCCCCCCAGGGTTGTGTTGGACACTGTCCTAAATAAACATGGAGAAAATTTTATACATTTTCTTAAAGATTCAAAATGCTGTGTTTTGAATTAAAGGATAAGCCCTGCAATTGATGATTTTACATCCTTATCAGTAAGGGATAAAGCAGTGGTCGAATACATTGTGGCACCATATTTGGACCTGAAAACATGCGTTGAATTTAGAGTTTTCATCCTTCATGACCGACTGGATATGGAGTTGGGCAGCCTATTATAAACATGATAGATCAGACCTGGGCAACATAAGGCCCGCGGGCCGCATGCGGCCCTTTAGCTCTGCTTGACCGGCCCTCCAGGTGTCACTGCACAATCCTAAATCAAATGAAATTTGCTGTAATTATTAACAGTCCTAAACTGTTGAATCTACATTGCACAGGTTATTTAAACCATGTTTTGGGAGTGGTATTATTCCACCAGGATGGTATAAATCCATTATCAAGCCTATCCAGATGTCCTCTCAAGCTGACCCTAGAGTCCCTCTCAATTTTAGAGGCATAAGTTTGTTAAGTACAGTTTATAAGGTGTTCTCTACTATCCTGTATAACCGGCTCTGTGAATTTACAGAAATGAATCAAATATTGGTGGATGAGCAGTTTGGATTCAGGAAAAACAGAGCATTCATTGATAACATCTACTAAGTACTATCCTCTGCAGTTTGAGCACGACTGAAGGAAAGTAAAAGTACCTTGTTTGTTTTGTTGATTTCAAGAGATGTTTGAAAGAGGATGTAGCTCATTTCACGACCATGGACACAGGTTTTTTTGGAAGGGGAGTTTATTCTCTTAACAACTTGCAGAATACCGGGATGCCACGAAAACTATAACCGACATGAAATGAAAAGTAAACTTGTGAAATCATACATTGTATGGCTCATATTATATAAATATACAAACATACACCTCATTTGCCCCATATCATAATAAGAGTCTTTAGTTTTCTTCTTTTCTTCCTTTGAAAGTCTTTTTGCATGAGGTTGTATTCGTGAATTATAGTGCGTCTATAAACTCTGCCGTAGGAACCAAAACACTGAACTTAAGTTCTGCTTTTAAACACTTTCAAAATAAGTCATTTTCAACTTATTTCAATAAACATGAAATTACAAACATAAATTAACACATTTTCTTAATCATGTCAACATAAAATAGACCCTTTTTACAGCACTTATACTCCCACCAAAATCCCTCATTCACCCTTTATTGTGGGATTTTCTTCAAAGCTTTTAAAATAGAGGTAGGTGTATTCAGTTAAGTAAAACCACATGTATATGACTTAGTTGGCTTCGAGTAAAGTGACTACTTTGTTGATGGGTCTTTCTAAATGACTTGTTCTAGTGTGTGTGTTCCTCTTGTCTTGTGTCATGTCACTGACTAACAACTTCAGTTTTCTTACTAGGCCGTCTGAACTAGGGTACACTTCAGTAACCCTGGCGAGTTTCCATTCGTTTGTTGGTGAGTGATTGTCTTGTAGAATCACAATATCATTTACTTATGAGTTCTGTGGTGTTTTTTTGGCCATTTTTGATGTTGGAGATTTGACAAGTATTCTCTTTTCCATCTTTGCTAAAACTTATTAGCCAAGAATTGTACTCTTTTCCACCTTTTTTTCAGGTAGAGATCTTCCTTGCCAAACTGTCCAGGAGGTGGCAGGATGATTGAAAATATCATGGTTAAGATGTGGTTGGAGGTGAGTGGTTCTGGACCTGTTGGATTATGAAGATGTTCGACACTTAGTGGCCTGCTGTTGATGATAGCCATTTTTTCATGGAGGAATGTTCTCAAAGTGCTACTGTCGAGCCTGCTTGCTGACTTATCAAGCATGACTGTCAGGATGCTTCTGATGGTTCAAATTTCATGCTCCCAAACATTGACATGTGACTCGCTGATGGCACATTCATTACAAATTTGCATTCTATTGCCTTTTGACTTTCTTGATTCAATCCTTTGAGTAGTTCAGAAAACTCTCTTCTTGCACCATGAAATGTGTTCCCTGGTCACACCTCAGTTGTCGCACAGGTCCTCTGATGGCTACAAATGACTGAAGTGCATTCATGAAAGCGTCTGTGTTTAAGTAATCCAGTGTTTCAATATGCACTGCTATACAACATAAACAGGTGAACAACAGTCTATATTTTACTAAGAAAGGACCAAAACAATCGATGCCACAATACGTAAAGGGGGGTGATGTCTCAGTTCTGTCTTTTGGCAAATCTGCCATTTTTTGAGTCTCTGTACTTCTTCTGTACCTTGTACACTTAACATACTTGTAAATGTGTGATGACACTGCGCTCCCACATCCAGTGATCCAGATTCCATTTGTGCACACTTCATTCATGGTCATAACTCTTCCTTGGTGGCATACACGTTCATGATGATGTTTAACGAGCAAGGCTGACACATGAGCTTTCTTTGAAGAATGGCTGAATGCTTTACATTGTGATGTAATGCTGATGAAGAAAGTTGCCCTCCCACCTTGAGGATATTGTTGTCCAGAAATGCATTTAACCTCTGCTGCTTTTTGAGCCTTTGCATGGTGTCTCCCTTTAGGATTTTCTTAATGTCCTCAGCAAAGGCTTCTGCTTGAACTAGTTTGATTATGAAGATTTCTGTTTCCTTTCTCTGCTCAAGACTAGTTGCTTCATTTGTTCTTTGTTGAAGACCTTTGCATTCTCTTATGAATCACTTGAGTCTTGCGACAGCTGTGGTCACTCTTGACCAATCAGAATGTTTACTGAAACGGCTTCTTATTGAAGATGACTTTACTTCCTTGGTCTCAACTGTTAAAATGTGTGCTTTGCGAAGCTCTGGATCAGTGGCTTCCAACATTCCCACTGTTTCCTCTTCAGGTGGAAGATTTTTCTTCCAAAGAAAATCTGGTCCTTTGAGCCAGCTTGAGTCCTTGAGCTGAGCTGCATTTGTTTCTCTGGAGGCAAAGTCTGCTGGGTTGTCTTCAGACTTGACATATCGCCATTGTTCAGGCTTGGTACTGGATCTTATGTGTTGTACTCTGTTGGCAACAAATGCATGAAACCTCTTGGCATCATTGTTCACGTAACCTAGGATGACCTTTGAGTCTGTCCAGTAGTACTCGTGCATGTTTTCTATATCAAGCTCTCTTTTGACAACATCACCATTGGTGACAGTTCGAGTTGTGGGTTGGTCATTAATTTGGAGGGGGCTACTCTGGCCTTCCCCATGAAGAGTGAACAGCTGATCACTCTTTCCTTATTTGGTGCTCTGAGATATGAACATGAACTGTATCCACTGGAGTTTGCGTCTGTAAAGTTGTGAAGTTCTTATTGCTTGATTTCACCAAAGTCTGGTGGTAGATAGCTTCTTGGGATCTTCAGGGCTGCAAGTTGTGGTTGTGTGTTCTTTAAGCCATGACTCTCTCCGTAATAAGATTTGCTTGGGAAGATCATCATCCCAGCCTACTTTCTGCCTGCATAGTTCTAGTAGTATCTGTTTACCTATGAGTATGAATGGGGCAACAAACCCTCGTGGATCATAGACTGAGGCAACTGTTGAGAGAACTCCTCTTCTGGTCAGTGGGTTTTTTTTCACTATTATCCTGAACTGAAACTTGTCTGCTTCGATGCAACATTGAATTCCAAGTGCTTGCTCAATATGGAGTTCTCCAAGAGCCAGGTCTTGATCCTTTGTCTGTGCACATTCCTCGGGTATGTTAGAGATGACTTCTTCATTGTTTGACACAAATTTATGCAGTCAGAGGTTTCCGATTCTGCACAATGCTCTTGACTCTATAAACAAATGTATGGCTTCAGCGGGTGTCTTTATGCTAACCAGACCATTGTCAACGTAAAAACTTCTATGGATAACTCTCTTCGCTGAACTTTCCATGACCCTGTGATGCCAGATACTGGAGTCCAATATTGACGCATCCATGGGAGGAAGCTGCTCCAAAAAGGTGGGCTTTCATGCTGTAGACTGATGGTTTTAAGTAGATCACCTTTGTCCCACCAGAGAAACCACAGATAGTCTTGGTGTTTCTTTGTGAAATGAAACTGGTGAAACATCAAAACAGGTCAAGTCAAGAGATTGTCATTTAGAGAGGTTTCTTGAAAGCGAGCAGAACAATCAAAAACCACACAGATCTTGCCAGGTTTATGTCGGTGGTAGACTCCATGGTGGGGAATATACCATGCTGGTTGGTTCTTGAGTTCAGGTTCTGAGACCTTCTCTGCATCGCATCTGGCTATTATATCATTCATGAAATGAACATAGACTTAATAACCTTCATTTCACCTCATTCTTCTTTCGAATGAGTTGACCCTGTGAATAGCACATTCTTTGTTGTCTGGGAGAAGAGGTGTATCTGTTTTGAAAGGAACTGGGAGCTCGTATTGACCGTCTTCCCTTTGCTGTATGCCTTCTCTGGTCTTGGACAGGAACAGGAGGTTTTTCTCTGAGACTGGATTGTCATCTGTATAGTGATCTGCAAAATCAGCTTCGAGAGTCTTGTTTGTATCTGTTGGATTGATTTCTTTGATTTGGGTTTTACACACAAAGTGTACTTTCTTCTTTAGGTTAACCGATGGTTGTGCTTCAGGTACTACTTATTGCACTATGACTCAGATGCTGCAAACAACTATGAAGATGCAATAGGTATCAGTCACAGAGCAGCCAATAATGCTCCAGCCTAGATTCATAAGCTGTGCATATGGTTGAATGGAGGACAAGAGCGGGAACATTTTAAAAGTTAAATCTTGTCTCTCGCTGACGATCAAACTTTAAGGAGTTTGAAGGCAAACTGAAAGGTTTTCTCATCACTTCCATGTTAAAAATTATTTTAAAAAGTTGAAATTATTTTTAAAAGTTTAAAGAAGTTTTAAAAGAATTTTGAAAATTTGAATGGCTTAAAGGTTGAATGGTTAAAATCGGTCAAGGTTTGAAGGAGTTATACACTGAAAAAGGTTGAAAATTTCCCCATCTGTTCACATGGGAAAAAATTGCACGAAAGTTGAAATATTGCATAAAGTTGAAAAGATTTCAAAAAGCCAGAACATAGCTGGAATGTCCTAAAAGAGACGCACATTTTCATGTTTGAATGGTTCAGATAGGTTAATGTTTGCAGGAGTTATAACAACTCGAAAAACGTACGGAACTCTCAGAAGGATCTCAATAGTGTAAATGCTTTTGCATTCCCACAATAATAATAAAGATTTGGATCTCAATAGTGTGAATGCATTCTACATTCACACAATAATAATAATAACTTGAAAATTCTAGAGGAAATTTTGTTTGTGCCTGCCTCCTGCCGCCGATCGATACCCCCTACTATAGTATGTAGTATACGTCACAGCACACATTAGCATGTTCACGTAGCATGAGTTAGGATGTGAACTTGCAAACATAATACACATTTAACCCTAACCTCATGGTGTCGTGAAAAGTGGGTCGGATCCAGCTAATTAGCTTGTGATCCATTACCCTAGCCCCCCTTTAGGCCATCCCCCAAATATCAGCCTAATTAAACAAACTTTGTTAGCATGCTAACTGGCATGCTAGGCGGGCACTTATTATCTATCTCAAAGTCACTCATGTTACTCCCCAGGTGTCCCTGACCTGGAATCTGGTCTTATCTCACATGCTAATTTGCTAATCTATGTTCCTAACACCAGAGTGTGGTTAAAAGTGGGCAGGACCCAGCTAATTAGCTAGTGATCCGTAATCCTAGCCCCCCCTTTAGATCATCTGCCAAATATCAGCTCAATTGAACAAACTTTGTTAGCTAGTACCTAGTACCTAGGCTAGTACCTGTTATCTACCTGAAAATCACACAGGTCACAGCACACGTTAGCATGTTCACGTAGCATGAGTTAGGATGTGAACTTGCAAAGATAACACACATTTAACCCTAACCCCAGGGTGGGGTCTCCATGTGTCTCTGATCTGGAATCTAGTCTTATCTCACATGCTAATTTGTAGAGCTACCTAGCCTATCATGAGCATTAAAAAGCATGTGACCTAACTATAGTAATTGCTCCTCTCCTCCATCTCCTCTCCCTCCTGATTTTCTGGTCATGCTGTGTGTATGCACTGCCTGGTAAACCATGATATCACATGTCCAGATGTTTTCATTGTGAAGTACCAGAAGTAATGAAAAAGAATTATTAAGGAAGTACTGGGTGTTACCGGGTAGATCACATGCAGCTGTGTGAATTTCCATGGAGATGGAGCACCTGGCTTTATCTCAGCAGCACCCCACTATGGGGCAGACCTGCAGCTCCACCAGCTTCCAAGTGCATTTCACTCCTTCTGAACTACTGCTTCGTGTTCGAGAACCGTGAGACGCTGTTGAAAAATTTCCTCACCGTGAGCATCAGAAGTTCCTGGACGCACGGTGAACTTTTTGTGTCCTCAAATGCTTCCGTCTCCCCGTGAGGAGTTGAGATATATGGCTCAAATTTTGGATTTCAGCGAGAAAATGTCAGCCAAAAACGCATTGGAGTCTATAGGAGAAAATTAGGCACTTGTTGCAAACAACTGCTTTTTTTGGATAGAACCGTTTGACTGACAGGAAAAAATGTGGCCCCTCGTTAGAAGCACAAGGCTACGTTTTGATGTATAATGTTTTGGCAAAAAGGAAAAAATGTGGCGGTGCCGACAAGAGAAAGACTTTTTTTGGGGGGAAATCCAACAACGTCTCTCAATCTGAGAAAAATCTCTTCACTTTAAATATCCATAAACACACCCATGTTAAACTCCAAAACCGTCTGAAAACTTCCTCTGACGGGAAGTCACACAAACATTTTATGAGTTAAATCAAGTCTCTCACTGAAAGTATGGCCAACCCACAGAGGTTCAAAGTTCAAGGAGTTTGAAAGCAAGTGGAGAGGTATACCCATCTACTTCCATGTTAAAAATAATTTTAAAAAGTTGAAATAATTCAAAAAGTTTAAATTATTTGAAAAAGTTTAAAGTTTTAAAAACATTTTTTTTAAATGTAAATGGTTTAAAAGATGAATGGTCAAAATCGGTCAAGGTTTGAAGGATTTATACTCTCACAAAGGTTGAAAAAAAATGACAAAAAATTGCACAAAAGTTTAAATATTTCAAAAAGTTGAAAAGATTTCAAAAAACTAGAGCATGACTGGAATGTCCTAAAAAAGACGCACATTTTGGTATTTTAATGGTTCCGATAGGTTAATGTTTGCAGGAGTTATAACAACTCGAAAAACACACGGAACTGTCAGAATAATAAGGAAGGCACAAATAATAATAATAATTAAAAACAATTCATTAATTTATAAAATGGTAAATACATTTTAAAAAATGAAAGAAAAAAAAATATTATTCAATTGTGGCCTTGGTTGCCAGAGAGGCTGAGGGGCATGTATATTTGGAGGATCATTGCCCTGAATTGTGCCAATTTAGATCTGGATCAGATCCAGATTAACGATATGGCGGCATTTTGAAGTTGAGAAATTTTTACTTTAAAAATGCCATTTGGCAGAGGTCTGAAGTCTCCGAGTGCTTTTCCAGTTTATTTATTTATTTGTCTGTCTCACTGTTAGCAGGATTACGTCAAAATTACTGAACGGATCCTTACCAAATTTTCACCACAGATAGATGTTATATTATAGAAGAATTGGTTACATTTTTAAAGTGAATCAGATCTGAATCTGGATCCGAATTCTGGATCCGGATTTTATTTCCCAGAGTCTCAAATGAGGTGATGCTTTAAGCACTAAATATTCCCCTTCACGCATGCGCAGTGTGAGTATGTATGCCAACAATGTTACCTATGACCCCTAGCTCACACAGAGGAAGTTTATATGTTCAAGTGTCACTCCAGGGCACTTTCCTTTTTTTCTTCTCACACGCAGTTTGCTAGAAGATTGTGCATGCAAGCTACTGCTACAGCGTCCGTCGCAAGTAGCTCCGGGACCGTGGTAGGTCGAAGCAGGGATTATTCGCCCTTCAGGAGCTGCGACCGTGTTTTGATTAATGGTAGCTTTACCCGCTAGCAACATCTGTTGGCAGATGCCGCGTGAGTGCCGCTTCCCCCCAGTATATAGTTCGTGTTTGGTCCCGCTGATATGCGCCAGATAAGGTAAGTAGCCTCTTAAAAATAAATCGAAAGAGATTGTCGGCGACGGCCGCATTTGCGCAGCCTCCTCCCGACGTTTCCATTACCCAGCTTGATTTTTTGCGAGTTGACTAGTTGACTGGTGGGTTGCGTGGGCGCGCCCGGAGACCAGCGTGGTTTTGTTTGCGTTAACTTCACCAAAAGTTGCTATCATCCTCTGTTAATAAGCCCAGTTCGGGTGAGGACCACAGTACAGTGGTTGTTTTGGTGTTTATTATATTTTGGCCTCTGCCTTGCAGGCAGTGTGTATGCTACCCTTCCCCAGTATACAGTCCCGAACCTCTGAATTAGCCAACACAATTTGTTTGGTGGTGGGCCTTGTGTGTGCGCCTGGAGCCAAGCGTGGGTTTGTTTACATTAGCTCAGGTGCTGTCCTTCTCCGTTAATAAGCCCAGTTCGGGTGAAGACAACATGACAGTGGTTGTTTATTGTATTGAGCCTCTATTGTGCAGGCAGCGCGCACGCTCCCTTCCCCAGTATATGGTCTCTATACTTGGCCAAGCTACTGCATCGCGCTCAGGCTAAGCCAAGGAGTGCTGCTCTATATGGGACAGGCAGCGTCCGCACCCCCTTCCTCTAAGATCAGCTGTGTTGACTGAAATAAGGGGTTCTAGCTTGGTGCAGCCACAATTAATGGCTCCCATTTCTGCACCTCCTGTGGGGCTTCTTTACAGCCAGAGGATGGCCACGACCTATGCCCTGCATGCCGTGGTCCTGAGTACCTACGAGATGCACTGTCAGGCAAACCCTGCATGAACTGCAGCTAACTGCCTTGGGCGGAAAAGGTTGCCAGGTTGGCGAGGGTGGAAAGCCCACCAGCTGAAGTCGACGACCCACCATCGGGCCAGCCATCTCCGGCCGATCAGAAACGCTCTAAGCGGCGAGCAGAGGCTACGGTAGCTGCCCCTCCAGGATGAAAGCGAAGTCTGACCATAGGGGCCTGTCTTCTAAAGTTGAGCAGCTCTCTGCTGAATTGGCCCAGATGAGATCCCTGCTGGCTGACAGCCAGCCTGTTGTCCCCTTGTTGGCTGATGCGGCACTCTCGCCCCCAGTGCCAATGCTGGTGCCCAAAGAGGACACACTCTCTTTGGCAGCTTCAGCTAGCCATTTCTGCAATTATGGGGAGGTTTTGGAAGATGTGGGACCCCAGATTTCTGAGCAGGACTCCCACTCCTCAAATTAGAGTTCAGGGACTGAGGTGGAGGACAACTCCATGCGTGCCATCATATGCCTGGCCCTACAGAAGATGCACACAGCTGTCCCACAGCAGACGGAAGCAGCACTTGCAAGTGCCTTCTTCCGGCTGCCCCTCCAGGCAGGCCCGCCCCCACATCCTTCGCTAATCCCCATTCAGAGGATTATCTGAAGGAGCTATAGTCATGTTGGAGGGACAGTAAGGCCTGCTCTCACCTCTCTGTGGATGGACGGACAATCGCAGTCATGCATAATGCAATGGAGGCTGGCCTATAGATTGCACTGCACCCATCGAGTCTGCCATCGCTTCTCTTATTGTGTCTGCTGATGAAGCTCTGCGAAGGGATGCTAGGTGTCCTCGATCCCAGTGTTGGATAACTAATGACCTTCCCACAAGGGCTTATGATGCTTGGACGAATAATGTCCATCATACTCAAAGCACACCGTCAGCCAACAGGGTCAACCAACAGGGTGATCAGGCCTGCTCGGTTAACCCAATCCAGCCGCTGAAATGATTTCTGATCGCGTCTCCGTACTTGGTACTACCTAAACAATAAACCCACAAACAATAGCCACACTGACAAACAATAACAAGCAAACAGAAAAACCACTGACAGTTTGACAATAATATACAAAATCAACTAGGGATTAATAAAAGTTACCACTGACAACAAATTATCTCATTGGAAAATTATCTCATTTATGAAATTATGAAAAATATCTCATTATCCCTCTTGACGTGAACAACCAGACAACCACCAGGGTGAAGCCCCAAGCCCGTCCTCGGGTCCTCGGGTGTACATACCCCTTCGTATTAACACATCCCTTACTCAGTCCCCAGTCCTCAACTTCTTCTTTATTTTTTTGTTCTTCTTTCCTTTTTTCTTATTTTCCCTTTAGTGCGGAAAGAAATTGAGTATCTTATCATATCTTATCGTTCTTGTTATTCCTTATGTCCTCATAAGGTTTTTCCGTATTTCTTTAATTTCCTTTATTTCTATATAAAGCACTGTGAATTGCCCTGTGTTTGAATGAGGTTCTATAAATAAATTTGCCTTGTCTTGCCTTCTCATATCCTATTGGCCACTCTGCCGGGGGCCCTTTTTGAACTGCTTCCTTCAGAGAAAAGATATAATTCCTTCAAATATTCTACTGCTCGTCATTCAAACAGTGTCCTTCCATAAGCTGTGATGACTTTAAACGAGGCACTTTAATTTTTTATGGATTTTTTTAATTGTCAATATTTTGCCCCATATAATTTTATGTTGCATTGATTGACTTTTTCGTATGTTTTTTTTTATCGTGAAATGTCTTTAGGGTTGCCTGTGCACTTTGAGCTCCTTACACATTTTTTTTATGTGGTTTTCATACCACAAATGGCTAATAAACCTAAACATGAACAAATCTAAGTAGTAGAAGTATTCAATATGTGCAAGACTTCATGTGGTACGTGACCCACGCACTCGTGTACAAGTTCAATAGGTGATGATTTATCAATCATAGTGGCAACCACAGCCACTGATCTCACGCTAGGCACACCGTACTCTCTGGGAGAGACAGGAAAAGTAATACGCCACCCAATGGCAATGTGTTCCATGTTCCTGCACCAATATCTTTGTAGCGACACCCTCCTTTTCATGCACGTGATGATGACACAGCTGATGATAGTGGAGCAACACTTGCTTGAGTCTCTGACAGGCCCTTTGCATTGTTGCAGTCCACACTCCCTTTCTTGGAGCAGCGTCAAGAGTATCAGTTCTCAACACAGAATCCATAGCTGCATACCTCAAAAATCCAGTGGCGATTGTAGTTTGCCATCCCAAGAAACCATAATAGCTTCAGTGAGCAGCTTCACTCTTTCAGGAGACAGGAGCCGTTGTCCAGCCCTTAAGAAATGTTCCAACTCTGTCACTTAAGGCAAACAAAATTGAAGCTCAGCCAATGATACTCTATGGCCACATTGAGACAGTCTTTTCATAACCAACATGGACTCAGTTCTTCCTCAGGTGTTGGTGAGGCAACGAGATGATCATCAGCGTCCTGAATGGGTGCGCTTCCTCCCGGGAGGTGTAGATCTTTTAGATCACGCTTTACCACAGCTGCATACACTCTATGACTCTCCACAAAGCCCTGTACCAGCCTAATTCATGTATACTGCTTACCCTTGGAAGTAAATGCATACAGATACTGGCTAGGAGCACAAGTCCACAGATGTATAGCACGTGCTATTTGAACACATTAGCCAGAATTGTGTCAATATCTGGAACAATAAGTGTTGTTGGTTCCAGTGTTGTTTGTATTAATTGCTTGCATATCTTGAACACATCTTCACTCCCCTGGTCTGCCAGGTTTCTGGATCAGCAGAATTGGTGTATTGCAAGGGCCAAAAGTTTCAATAAACACTTCTTGTTCAATCAGTTATGAAACAGCTCCCGTTATTCCATCAATGGATCAATGGCTTTTTGGGACAAACTATCTTGCCTAATAATTTTAAATTTAACATTAGCTTTAATCCTAACTCTGTGTGTTTATCTTTGATTGCTGTTATTGTTTCATAGTCACTGGAGCATTTGAAAGCCGTTTTAACTTTTTCTCTCTCTATGATTGTTTGTATTTATTTGTTTATGTATTTATTGTAAGATGGCCATTTCCAAAATCTTCCATATGTTTAGTTTCGTTTTAGTTCTCAAGTTCTCTATTGGTGATTCTACAACCATTTATTTATTTATTTATTTGGAATAAGTCATAATTTTCACAGCATCTATCAAAATGTAAATTGATCCCTAAAAAAGTCACAAGTTTAAACTTGGTTTTCAAGTAAGTGAATGTTTATGTGTTCCTACTGGAATGTTACCATTATTGTATACCTCTTTGCTTTCCTTCCTCCTCTCACTGTATTTGTACTTCTATCTACAGCTTTTACAGCCTCTTACTCCTCCTACACCAACCCCCTCTTTCTCTTTTTGTGTGTCGCTCTCTCTCTTCCTCTCTTCCGCTGCATGTTCCCCATTGCCACAATATTTCCTTTTGTGCCCATAGTCTAACATTACAGTGGAGTCCACACCCCTGGAGTCTGGTGGTGACGGGCGAGGAAGTTAAGATCTGTGCATTGAAGTGCAATGCCTACACAGAAAAACTCAAAGAAAAACAAAAGAATACCTTAGAATAAATCTTTTTTATTCTATTATCATTATCATCACTACAATCATTTTATTCAGTAATTATTTGATTGTTTTTTATTTTTTAGTTTAAATATCATATAAATTGCTCAAGTTATTACCACTATGTTTCGCACTAAAATAGACTCTGACCAAATTTAGGAATCACTTTTCGAGCAAGTATTTTGTCACTGTTCAAAAGATTATTCGTAACTGCACAGGTAAATGGTTCAATGTTTCCGTGCACATCTTTTTATAATAAAGTCAATCCCTCTGGAGAGACAAACAATTTTTTGTGCTATTTTTACCGTTCCTTTTTAACTACCCTGTCTGAGAATGGTTTTTCCACTGGTCTCATTTGTAGTATTCTTGAAGCCATATCTGCTTGACAAGATGCAAATTCTTTTATTCCATCTATTGTAAACACTTTAGTCACAAAGTCAACATTTAGCAAAACAGAGGTTGCTTTATGCCATACGGTAACATTTTGTCCTACCATCTGATATATATTTGGAATATTTACTTTCACTCCCTATGGAGTACATTTTGTATTAATTCTTATTTTTGAAAGCATACCTCTCCCTAGCAATGATAATGGTGAACATTTTGAATTCACAATACATGTGGGATCCTCCTAGCTCGCCATCTCAACTGGGATCTAGTCCTGGTCCTTGGACTTTCTCGTCCATTCAAAAAACCTGACCTAAAAACAAGGTCATTTCTATTAAACTCAACACAGATGCATCATTAAGTGTAAATGTCTAAACTGCAAAACATTACATCAGTCATCAATCATATATTTCAATTTTATTAAATCTAAATCCTTCAGTTTGTTGTACAACTTTCCAATGTATCAAGTGTGAGAACTAAACATTAAAGTATTCACATATTTAAGTGCTTATGAACAGCATCTCAGTAATATTTATGGTGAGTAACCATTTACATTCAAAATATATAACCATATAAAAACAGAATACACAAATAAGATGACAATAAATAAATTGAGTTAGTTCAGAGATAGTAAAGTAGTATACTTAATTCCTCACACACTATAGGCCTACTAGTGTGAGAGAAACTACACCAAAAGCGAAAGTGCGGGAGTTTAGCTTATAAGACACGGAGCTAACTTCAGAATCTACGATGACGTTAGCATTTTTTTTTTAGCCGATATTGACTCTTCTTACCGATGTTTCCAGTCTCCTACGTCTGGTCTTGGCTCCAGACTCCATGTAGGTGTATTTATTTTCTCCTCTTTCTGTCTTTTCTGTTTAGCTGCGGAGCTGCTTTCACTCTCATGGCTTGTTTCAGTCCGACAGGGAGAACAAAGCGCATGCGCTTTGCCTCAGAGTTGACAGGCTGAGTGTGACTTGTGTAGCCCTTGATTGGCTGTGAACTGAGTGATACATTCAAGTGCATAGGACATTTAAACTTCTCTGATGTATATCAATGAAAACGAATAAAAATAAATATACTGTCTTTTTTTGTTGATCTTAACTTAATGATGTGTTTATGGTGCGTTTTTTCTACCTGGGCTACAAGTGTACAAGTGTATAATAATATTTACAACAAGAAAGAATGAGAACATACCCTGATCCCAGCTCTGCGTCTCGCTGGTGGGTTTGTGAAAAGTTCCTGGTTGAGCCTTGTTGATTCACTGTGCAACACCAGCAAAATGACCCTTATCTTCAACTCAGCCCTCTGCTTTTATATTGTAAGCCCCTCCCAGGGGTGTGGTTGGATTAATTCCACCAATCATCAATTCATGAAAATTAAATGTTCACATTATTCTTTCAGGATATTTACTTTTCCTAATAAAATAAACAAAAACATTTTCCAAACCAAATCCCGAAATAATTCCCCTCATAAACAGAAATAAATAATTAATCAAAACAACAATTTATCACATGGCCTTAAACTCATGCTCAGGCTTCTTTTTAAGTCCGGGGTTAACTCCGCGGCGTCATGTCACCGGTAAGTTTTGTGTGTGTGTGAGGATGTACGAATGTTTGTGTGGATACAACATAACCAGTCTAAGTGTGCACCCCTGGCTGACTATGCTAACAGGTGGGAAGAGAGAGAGAGATGAGTTCAGTGAATGGTGTCATGATAAATATGGAGGGGAGTGAGGAAATGCCTGTAGCGTGTAGCGATGTGTGCAGCCTGCGACGCAGAGTGTGTGCGTGTGTGCGTGTGTGTGTGTGCTGCTGCGCAGTCACTGACCGAGGCTCTCCGCTGCCTGTGCAACACAGGTGTGCGTGCGTGCATGCGTGTATCGCTGCCCCGTTGCTGAGGGAGTCGGACCGTCACATCATTACTCAATGGACAATTTATCTCTTGTTGACAAATGCATGACAAGAATCCACCTTTATCAAAAAGGAAACTTTATTGGTTTAGCTTCAATTTTTAAACAAATCTTTGATATTTCTCCCGGTGTGTTTGAAATCTGAGTCTGCATCGTCAGGATTAATTGTTCACTTTTCCTGTCTCTTTCCTGTTAGCTCCCCTATGCACTCAGATTGTTGTTCCACCAAAAAGACTGTGACCTCTGCTCTGGTGATCTGTTTATGCTCGTCCTTGCTGAGTGGGATTTGGATTCATCACCTGTGTTACTCCCCTCTGTCTAGGGATTTGATCTGACCCCTGTGGCATCTCACCGGTACTATCTGTTTGAGCCTCATCCCTCTGTCTCTGTTCAAATTTTTAAATAAAATGTTCAATTCTTCCACAGTAATGACATGCATCATTCAGTTTGTTTTTTTTTGTTTTTTTTGGTTTCGCCCATTCTGATTAATATTGTAATAACCTCTGCTCCTAAATCATTGTTGCTTTGGTCACATCCTGCCTCTTCCACATCCTCTGACCTCTGATTGTGTTGACATAAATGGTCTATAGTCCCCTGGAGTCGTGTATTGTATAGCTCAAATCTTAGTGTTTTGGTTTGCAAGCAATCCAATTGCATCTAAATCCCTTCTCTTTTTTAATAACTCCGCTGGACTCAATCAAAACACATTTTGAGCAGCTAATATCAAGATATAAGCTTTCTGCATACTCAATCCATTAATAACTATTTGACACAAAGAATGGATCAGCTTTATCTGCCACTTCTAATTTTGCTATCTCTTTTAAGAAAACATTCTGCATATTCGGACACTTGTTCATCAGTCCATTTCTTACAGTTAAGTACTTTTGTCACATCCTAGCTCGCTGTTACATGTCTTTTAAAAGCTTTCTCTTAACCATGGATAGGTATCCATGGTTAAGAGAAAGCTTGGTTTATCTTCAATTACAATTCAAGTAATTCTTCCTCTATCAGTGGCCCGTCATTATCAACATCCAAAGTTGGACATTTTTCAATCAGCGTTTCTCTAGACATATTAGGCATTAATGTTAACAATATATATCGCACATCTTTACCTGACATTGCTCCATACAGTAAAGCTGTTATCCACCAATTAATAAATCCAACTGGATTACCTAAGGGATTTGGAGCATCTTGTATCATTTGTGACACATCCACTAAAATAAGAGGTTTTTCCATAACTTTTCCCTCAAAACTCAACAATGGAGCACTTGCTAGTGTTTCATCTGGTACTTTTTTTCTCTTTATTGTATGTTATTATAGCGTCAACCTACTCCACCAGTTACTGTACCTCTTCATCCGAAACATACCTCACCAATGCACCAACATTCTCCTTTTTATTACATCACGTTATTACTCTCTTACAATACATCCACGTCTTGTCGGCAATCCTCACTTCATCAGTCTCCACAGTTTTACCTTGTTTCTCAATTATTTTTATTCTTTTAAATTCGGCTGTCAAACATTGACAGATATATGTCATCTTCCTTATCTAATCAACTTTCAAATCTTCCACAAACTGTCTTTCAGCCCCCTCAAAAACCTTCTGACAACCGTCAAATCACATTCACACACCTTCTTCCATCCATAAGGTGTACTGTCTGTCTCTCTTGTTTTCTAGGAAACATTGTAGCAACAGGTTTTAGTAGTTTTTGTGAAGATTTTTTTTACAGAAAAGTCATTGGCAATCATCCAGAGTTCAAAATCATCGTCACTCTCATCATCCATCATGTCATATGATGGTGGACTTTTACTCTCTGCTGTTAATGCGGAATATATGGTTGTATAAACTTGGGATCTCCCTGCAGTAGCGACATCTGGTTTTAATTGATCGCTCTGTTCAGCTCCATTCTTCACATCTGGATTGAATTTATCACTTCCTTCAGACATCAAGGCGTGGGTTATTCCCGTTTTCTTTTTCTTAAGTTTATGTTCAGTCACATTTTGTGGATATTGTGAACTTAAAAGATCCCATGCATTAAAGACCTCTCTTATGTAATTCAAATCACATTTAGGGTCAATGACCTCTTCATTATCTACTAAATATCCTCTCACCAGATTCAGTTTTTCTCTCTCAAAACTGCCCTGTATTGGGTATCTGCCATCCGTCCATTCAGAGAGTTCAGTCAAAAAATGGTTCAATATAATAGAAACCCAACTTCCTATTCATCCACTGACTGGGATTCAAATCCTTAATGTCTCTAGTTTCATCGTCCTTCATGTGGGTTCGTTTTCAACCATTCCACAACAAGTTTTCTTTCTCTCCGTGGCAAATCCTTTTCATATTTATGTTTTAATACCTGCGATTGACATGCTGATTTAGAACTGGCCTTCCCTATGATAAAATACACATAAACATGCAAGATTAAGAAAAGACTAGTAAATCAATAAAGACATCAAGTGAAGATTTGTTACCCAGGTCCCCCACTATGTGTTATGCATTCATTTATTTAATTTGTTTGATTAGATTTTTATTATTTAATTTTATTTATTTTTCTTACTTGGAAAATAAAGTAAGCTTTATATTATCAACACAACAAGCTTCAAAGAGTTCTCTTCAATGTGCTTCATAAATCATAAGGACACTCAAGATTTACTCCTCCCCTGTTACCACTCACTTTTGATAACACAAGATCTCATGGCAACTGCTGTATTATAACTTCACATATGTCACTGCAGTACTTGGTCAACTTCTTCACAAACTTCTCATTAGGCCTATTCAACATCACATAACACAGAAACACACGCCCACTGGTCCTGCAGTGTCTGTGCTCCTTGCAAGCATTCCCCTCAGGAATACTGCTATACTGCGAGTACTCTCACTTGCGCATCTCCTCTGACTAGGAGGTACTGTAATTTCACTTCACAAAGACATCTGTACTGCTCAAAAACTGCTTCATTTCAACAAAACTTTTCATTGGCCAATGCAGCCTTGGCACAATTCATGAGGCACATGCAAATTCAATTCAATTCAATTCAATTTTATGTTCTCTACTCATACCACTCCCCAGTAAACATAATGCATATTAGTTAATTGCACAATTCAAACCGCGAGTTATGACCTAATTCATCTCAAATGCGTTTACCCATTACATCTTACAGGCTTCTTTCACAGAGACAGAGAACACAGTGAGCAATTATTCCATTCACTGTCCCGCACAGACTTTTAAAAAGAATAAAATATTACTCACCTGTTTCCCCGAACCACTGTGCCTGCTGAGTGACTCCAAAGTGATAGGTTGATTTCTTTTACTTTATAAGGAGGACACTGCGAGATGGATCTTTCTTGAGGTCTTTATCGTGCAGGCCTGGGAATCCATCACACGCAACACGGAAATCTCTCAAGTAACTTCTTTGTGCTCGGTCCTTATATATCAGTCCAGGTCCCATGAGACCTTTGACATACCTCTCGTTCTGCACGTCTTACACGTATGCCATCCTAACACGTCTGGACTATATTTTCTCTGCCTTTTCTCTATCCGTTTCTCTGTCAGTCTCTCTAGCACCATATGTCTACTTGATTGATGACCAAACATTCTTACAGGGGAGGTGGTGCTCACGCGGCATCTGCCAACGGAGGTTGCTAGCGGGTAAAGCTACCGCTATCCGAAACACCCTTGCAGCTCCTGAAGGGCGAATAATCGCTGCTCCGACCTACCATGGTCCCAGAGCTACTAGCAACGGAAGCTGTAGCAGTAGCTTGCATGCAAAATCTTCTAGCAAACTGCGTGCGAGAAGAAAAAAAGGAAAGTGCCCTGGAGTGACACTTGAAGATATAAACTTCCTCTGGGTCATCCAAGGGTCACAGGTGACATTGTTGGTATACATACTCTCACTGTGCCTGCGTGAAGGTGAATATTCAGTACTTAAAGCACCGCCTCTTGCAGTCATTTGGGATTCATAGAACCGTAGTTACATTCATAACTCTTCTATTACTCTTGTTTGTCCTGTTATAGCTCTAGTTAGTCAATAGAGAAAGTCACTTAAAACCAGCTGCCACACTTGTTTATATTATTTATAGTGCAGCACGCAAAAAAAGAAAAACATCACTGACTTCGGAGATTTTCTGTAGGGCTGTAAAGTATTAGATTTAAATATTTATCTCAAATCATATTGTTACAACAATAGTCAATATTGCATGTTCATTTAAGTATAAGATGGCAATATCATTGTACGCTAGCATTGAAGCCTCCAAATAGCATTTTGTTTTGTTTCTGCAATTCAGCTTTGGTATGAAGAACTATGAGGCTCTCTTCTTTTCTGTGTGTTTGTCTCCCGTTAGGCTTGAAATATTAATAGATGAGCTTAACTTTGGAGTCAGGAAGGTGACCTTGAAACACATGCAGGTTTGCAGAGAGACTGATATTTCACTTTCCACATCCACCTTCCATCTTTAAATGGGGCATTTTTACACCCACACTTCGGAACTCAGATACTGTGGTTTTTGTTATTTTTTATCTTGCTAAAGGCAAATTTTGATATTCTAGACCAGGGGTCGGCAACCTTTAATGCTCAAAGAGCCATTTGGACCCGTCTCACACCAAACAGAACACACTGGGAGCCGCACC
>OMNM01063257.1:0-12392 GCA_900302745.1 Parablennius parvicornis | reverse complement strand
TCCCTCCCTCCTCGGTCCTCCCTCCCTCGCGCCCTCCCTCCATGACTCTCCTCTTGTCTCACTCCTCCTCAGTAATGACAGACACAAACTGACTCTGCTGTGAGTTATGTGTCGCTGCGTGTGCTTGTGTGTGTGTGTGTGTGTGTGTGTGTGTGTGTTTGCGGGGGGACTACTGACTCCTCCCCTTTCAGGGCACACTGACTGCCCCCAAACCAGTCCCTCAACCAGTTTCAACAAAAGCCAACATATTGGTGCCCCATGTTCCTAACAATTACACAGATAGAGGCCTGCTGGGAGGTATTAATCACTTTCTGTAATCTCTTTTGTAACATCTAATCGTCTCTGTCCCAGAAGTAACATGTGCATACCGGACATCATCATTTCCTTGCTGGTAGATTGTTTTTGAATAATTTTAAACTAATCTAACATTTCTACAAAAATGCAATTCAAACTCACATCAGTATAAGCACTGAGCAATTTATATTCCCCACAGTACACACATATGTTAACCATGAGAGAACTAAAGTAATGAATAAGAAATGTGCAGGATAAGAATGAACAGAATGCAAACAGGACACTCCCTCTGGCTGTGGAAGTGCATTGATCAGACTTCTACGTACCTGTGTATATCACAGTCAACCATGATGGCTGAGCCCTTAAAATAACTAATGTAACAAACTCAACAAACTCTGATTTCACCAGCATGTAAAAACCAAAGGTGAGGGATTTGCTCCTGTTCAGTAAGCTGTGCATTATGGAGGTCCAGCACAGGTTTTAGTGTTGCTGTGTGCACAATTACAAAGAGTACGACGCCTGGTGATGACACAAGGCTGCACAGTCACTGCAGCGAGCTCGCACACAACCTCAGTGATGACTGGTTATTAGGGGCCAGTGAGTGTGTGCGTGTGTGTGTGTTGGGGGGGGGAGTGTCAGAGCGCAACCTGGTGTCATCAGAAAGGACTGCACGCAAATGTATGTTTTTAATTCTTTAAGATTATCTACAATATCTTCTTGTCTGTGAATAAAACTTCATCCAAATTTGCACATAATTAGTGTGCAATTATTTTATCTATTTCCTGGTTATTGATCTCCAGTTGCTGCATCACGCTGTTTCCTCCTGATCAACACCGATGTTTGAATGAGTGGGGCTCGCTCCTCCCCCACAGTGCAGTGTGTATGGAATGAGTGGGCTCGCCCCTCCCCCACCATGCAGTGTGTATTGCATGCAGTAAAGTGTAAGTTTTCATGCTCAGGCTGTGGCTCCATTCATTCAGATCCCTTTAATTTGATGATTTGTGGGGCTTGAAGCTCCGCCCACAAACAATATTATTGAGAAGGTCAGAACCGATTGGCTAGCGCTGATTTAGATGCTGCTTCACATAACCGGAGCGACTCGTCAAATGCCTAGCTTGATAGCAGCTAGAGCTAACAAACAGTTAAGAGTCCAAATTACCTTGGTTGATTATTTACAGCAGTACAAGTTTAAAACTCTTACTTGAGTGCAGAAACTGAAGGTAACTGGTGGTAAACTCAGTGAAGCGGTGTTGAAGACTATCTACGTATCTCTTACTTTCATAATTTTGCTGGTAGTCTACTGCAGGTGAGGTTCATGGCTGGTGAGGCTCTGACTCCTCTGGAATCATATTTACAATTGTAAGAACTGAAAAGAGCACCTTATTTCACTATTCATCCAACAGCATGCAACTGGTAATGCTTAATATCCCATCAGCATTCCTCTTTCAATTACACTTACTCCAACACAAACATACACAGGAACATAGTTGTTCCAGAAAGAAAGAGCTAGAGCACCTTTCTTGTTTCTAAGCAATTCATATTTACTGTGAACACATTAGAGTACAGAGATGTGTGCAGCACAAATTACATTTTGACCTTCAGTAAAAATTTCAGTTATTTTTCAAACCTTAAATTCTGCAGCTTTGATCAATTTCAATAAAGGTTGTCTTTTAAATTTACTGACAAAAAAAATTATTTCAGCCCAAAAGTTTAGCTATCACATAATTGAATTTTTTTCTCCTTACTCCCATCTTATTGTTAAGAAACAAAAACTTAAAACGCAAAGTTCTACCACTAGGTTGTAAAAGTCTTCCTTATTTTCTCTTAGTTTCAAGAGTTTCTCTGTCTCATTGGAGATTCTGAAGAAAGACGTCGTTGATCCGTTCTGTTCCTACTGTATGTATTCAGTCTTTTAATGTGGACTGACCTCTCCACTGATGCTGTTGTAGCTGCGACTGAGAACCAGCTGGAGGAACTTGGTCACCCCCTTGAGGTGAGGCAGAGTACTGCCTGCCTCTTCCGCAGACTTTCACTCTGTATTGATCGTAACAATCAGCATTAACAATTCTCTCACACATACATTAAAGACATTACACAGACTGTAGAGAGTCGTGTTGTCAAACAAATAATTCTGTAACATTCATATTGGCGATGTGCTGAGGAACAGAAACAGCCAGCGTCATGTGACCCAGTCTGTATTAATCAGTCAGATATGAGGCTCAGCGCTCCACCGCCTCACTCAGGATTTCTGCTCTGGATTTGATCGCCAAATATTCAAATTCTGCAATGTTTACTTCATAAAATGTCCAAAATGTGTAGAGTCATACTGAAAATGAGTCTTTAACAACAAATCAGTGGAAAATATTAATATTTATTTTCCTTGTACTTTTTTTATTTTTAATAATGATGGCAGGTGAGGCACTGCCCTCCCCAGATCTACGTCACTGGTCTACTAGTTGAATTTTCATTTTTGAAACAGCAGGCCCAGGTTCAATTCTCGAATCTGACTTTTTTTTCAGTATTTATTATTTATCAGCTATTTCCAGTGCACAACCTTCTCACGGGATCAGCAGTTATATGGTTGTCATAATGTGGCTAAAAGGTTGTACACCTACTTTGCTTTGGCATTCAGTGACAACACTAGACCTGAAATAAAATCTTTCCCCACCAAGTATTTCCAAGTAGAAATGCCACTGGACACACTTCAAGCATGTAACCTTCCTGATACCTTAGTCAGCCATTACATTAGTACTACAAACAGATGACAGAAATGACACTGAATGTGACTATATCATGGTGCCTTCTAGTTGGTGGGCTAAATTAGAATGTAAGGGAACATTTTGTCCATAAAAAGTGAGGTGTTAGAAGTTAGAGTTTAACAAAAAGCAGGACTCTGTATGGAAGAATCAGCAGCGAACCAGTAGACTGAAGCACAATGACTGTTCAGTAACTCTCAGGATGGTAAATGCAGTCTGATCCAACAAAATCTGAGCTTCTCGCTCAGGTTGTTGCAGACGTTAATGCTGTGGTGTTAAAAAATGCAGCACAGCACAGTTTTGGAGAATGTCGTCTGCAAATATGAATACAACACCAGTCCTGTTTTGACTGAAGGTCTACCTGATTCCCAGGCATCGCCATCGTTCTTGCCTCAGTATTTTAATGGAAGGACATAGTTTCTCTAACTCTCCTCATGCAGTATTTCCCATTTTCATCAGATCTACAAATCCAGTACTCCCACAAGACAACACATTATTTAGTTAAATACAATGTCATTCGTTTAATTGAATTGACATACTTAAAAAACACAATTTTCTCCCAGGTGGAGTTAAAAGTTAACTAAATATTGTCAACAACAACAGTAAAATAAAAGAAATCAGAGCAGCCACCTCAATAATCATTTGAACGGCAGTCCCACTTGCAGAAAGCCCACAGCACTAAAATCTCCCACTCACTTTTACTCTTCTAACTCTACATCAAGATTTGGATTCCCTCTTCTGGCCATCTTTCTGTGTTGGTTCTGTGAGGGACTACTCATGTGTCCAGGTGGAACCTGACTCTTTCCCTGTTTGCTGGACATGATGGACAGATGGATAAATCCCTCCTCCCAAGTATGCACCGCAGAAGACTGAGGAATGAGGGAGGTTGTGGTCCTGGTGGGTTGTAGGAAGAACCTGCAGAGCCCAGGTCAGACACAAACACAAGACTTTCATATAACATGCTTAGCAGTCCTCCATGGTTGGAATTCTACCTCTAATTACTGGGAAACTGTCCGTTGGATGGCGGATGCTACCTGTATTTGAGGGACAGCTTTTAGTTTTCAGTCCAGCCTGGAGACATCCCTCCATTTCCAATGTATTGACAGAGGGAACTGGGAGATTCTACCTCCTGGGTTAGTCATTTGTATCCCTGCAGTACTCAGTGTCACTGTACACATCGGGGTAAATGCTGCATGTGAATAATATGCTTTGTTACTCACATGCTCTCATTTCTTCCACCCTTCCCTTCATTCCTCTTGTCAGTCAACTTCTTTAATTTTATTACTGCTGCTCATTTTTCACTTTTCATTTATGACCCACCCCCTCCATTTACTCCAGCCCTGCCATTTCTCTTCTCCCCTGCCTCCCTCCTTCTCTGAAGCCATCCGGCCAGCCACCCAGTCTGCCTCGTCAGCAGAATCAACAATGGCTAGGCTCTTTTACCTCGGCTCCCATGCATTGCTAATCAGGCTCTCATTCAGCATGGCTGGGATCAGGGAGCAGGTACATGAAGCCCTGTATTGTAGTGGTGTAAATCAAAGCCCCCTCCATCATCTAAGACACCACAAATTATTTCCAGAGCAGTGTGTCTGGAGAACCTGCAGAGCGGGGTTATGCTGCAGTACTGTGGCGTGTTCTCAATCCACAGGCATATTTGCTCAGAAAAACCACAGAAAGATCACAGAGGCACACTGCGCGGTTGGTGTTTCGTCAATAGGCGCTCATAATGGTGGACATTTATGAGCTTATGAAATATATGATAGCCATTCTGCCCACTCTTAAAAGCATGTTGGAGAGAATGTGGTTATAAATAGGTGCATATATAGGAGTCGTGTCACAGCAGGTTTACAAGCAGACAAGGACACCGGTGGGCTTTTGTTCCTGTTGTTCTCCTCGTGTCCTCTCACCGTGATGACATTTATCCTACACAGAAAAAAACAAAGGAAACAATGCCCCCGTCACCCTCAGCGAGCACCAACACCACCTCCAGGTCACGCTTCCATCCCCAGTCACACTCAAATGTCAGACATATTTTCTCTCGTTGACTGTCTGTCTTTGCCTTTGTCGGGCCGTGCTGACTACAACCTGCTTCCCACTGTGATACTGATGCACTGAACTGGATTCCCCTCATCTCTGATGTTAGGCTAACCTTTACTTGATGTTTGACAAACCCAAGTAGAAGTTTCTGCAAGAATGAACCTCTTTTATTAGTCAGGATCACAAACTTGCCATACCCTGTTATATATACTTTAAATAGATTTGAAATCAGCCATGCTCATGTATTCATTCACACTTCCAACCTGCGTTATCCAGCCTGTGGTTGTGGGGTGCTTGAGTCAAACCAGTCAACACAGAGTAAAATACAGGATTCTGACAGACATTCATTCCCACATACACTTTCAACACTTACCCTTCATTTATTCAGTTATTAATGGGTTTAGGGTCCATTCACAAGAGGAAAAACGATTTCTTTTCTCCCCGGCGTTCTCAAAAAAAATTCTGTCCACACGTCACTATGAACAGGCTCAAGCCGAGGCTTCAGGGCTGTAGTACCTACACCAGGCCTTTAGGGGCGCTGTGACTCACCAAATACACTAAAAATACAGAAGACATGAAGCACATAGAAATATAGAGGTAGACTCCTGCTCATAACCTTTTGCATAGCAATGGTCTTCTGTATAACTGTAAGTTCTATAGCTCTATGGTCCTGCTCCTCCTCCAGCTAGCGTCAGTAGCCACTGCAGCGCCACCTGAAGCACGTTGTTGTTATTAGATGACATCACGGACCGGGGAAGAGGAGGGGGGTTGCGGGGTCGTCGTTTTCCCACAACACATGGTCTTTGCCGTTGACACGTCTCAGACGCCCCCTAGCTAATTAATTTGTTTGATTTGGTTGAGAATCACATCGCTTCACTCAAATCATCAGACTCTTAACAAGAAGAAAGTTTCACAAGCAGCTGACTAACCATCATCAATACCTGCTGCTTAAGCTGGATGTGATCATTTCTATTGGACATCTACATCATCACTCAATTGAAAATAATCCAGTCTTTGTCCGAATTATAATCCAGTTTATTGTATCATCATTGTTGTGTCCTGCACCTTGTAGATTTCATGGTGATTTCTAAGGATGATCTTGTCCTGCTCTGAACTCAGCGTCCTGATGAAAGTCAGCCTGGTTACTAAAACTGTGGCTTTACATGTATCCAGGCAAGAGGCAGGTTGAATGCTCTAAAAGATGCTGGAGGTACAGGAATAATACCTGGAGACCAACACTTTAATCATCGTTTTCCTCTAGTTTATATAATGTGTGAGGACAATGTGTGACAACACCAACAATGTCAACAAAATAAGATGTTCAGATAACAAATCAAGATCCTCCTTCATGTGAGAGTCCACATGCATCTGCCAATGAAATGCACATTCATTTAAGAAGAAAAGTCGTTTTTTGTCTTTGTAGAAACATTTCTGTAGCTGGATGACCTCTTTGACAATATTTCTTCATCATCCTCTTCTTACTTGAGAATATTTCAGCCCTCCATCTGACAGGCCCGTGTTGTTGCAAAGCCCATCTCCTGCGGTGTAGTCAGACTTAAAGCCAAAGCTTTACCGCCATGTTCAGACGTATTACACAGTAAAACGGGATTTGCAATGTCTATGACAAATCTGCGTCTACATGACAAACTTTTTAGGGAGTGAGAAGAGAGAAAAATCTGATTCTCTCTTCAAAAAACGGCTGAAAATATAAGGCTATTAGGCGGCACATATTTCTCCCGTAAGCCTCTTAGAGTGCAGAAAGACACACCTAGGATGCCAGGCCGCTCCCTCGGAAGCTAATCCCAAGCCATAACGTAATCTTATGTTAGGTGATCAAACGGACGAGAGAAGGACCTGAGAAGAGGAATTGTAAGAGCTACAAATCCGCAGAAACAAATCTTATTATGGTGAGAAACCTCCGACTTTACCACATTGGCTGCTCAGACTTGTCGTTAGAGGAACCCTTTGAAATGTCACTGTGTTTCAGTCAGTAGATACAGCGGCTCGTAAACAGGAACTGTTACATGGCTTTGCTTCTGCTGTGGCTCCTGCTGTCATCCACAGAAGTCTGTGTGTTCGTACGGTTTCTAACAGGCAAAACACATCCCACTGGGGCTGAAGTCGAACAGCAAATTAGTATTTGATTTGCACCCTGTGAATAAGCCATGCTGTTGTACTTTTCTCACCCAGTTCTGAACTTTTCAGGAAAATAAATTATTATCTAGCAAAACAAGGATCAGCTGGGTGGAATGAAATGAGTGTGTTGACACAGCAAGAGAGGAATGTAATGATTGATAAGACAAAAAATGGGGAGAAAACAACAAGAGTTTAAAAACAACTGCATCTAATAATTTCAGGCTGAGTTTTCAGGGTTATCAGACACTGAGTAATCACAGTAATTTCTCCAAGCAGGCGGGAGTTGATATTCATTCCCAGACTTCCTGTGGAGCGACTGTACCTCTGACATCACATCCTGTCAGCTCTTTTTAAACAGAGTCCCCTCGGCGACACGCAGGGCTTTGTGGAAGAATGGCGTCTCATTAACATGATGGAGGAGGTGCAGAGCTGTGACCGCAAATATCAGGTGTCATCTCCAGTAGATCAAGTCCGAGTCTGGGCATGCCTGCTGGCCATAACAAAGACGTACTTGCTGTGATATGCGGCTCTGCTTGTCTTAACTCATTTTTGTGATATGTGAACCCCCGTCACCCCTGCACGTTCACCCCCATCCCCCACTCACCAGCCCATGTAATTCATTTTTCTTCATCCGAGCAAGATTTGCTTGAACAACAATCACGTCAGCAGAGCTGCTCCAGACGACCAAAAGCGCAAGTGATGTGAACCACAGAATGCCGCTCTGATCCATGGCCATGAGCAGCCTGGACACTCATCGGAACACAACACCCTCATCTTGAGTGCCCTTCGGTTAAAAACTAAAGCTATTTCAGCCTGAGTTGCACTGTGTTTCACATGACTACACAAATGGCACTGCGGCTCAGTTTTTAGTTTGTTTACATAGCCAGAGAATGTGCTCCAGCTAATATTAATGAATATTATCCCTTGGTTGTGCTTTCAAAAATGTTAGCCATGGTGCATGAGCGATTACACTCATAATAAAGTCAAGGCATCATCAGAACTGTCATTTAAAGGGTGAGAATGGAGGTACACAGATAGATAGATAGATAGATAGATAGATAATAGATAGATAGATAGATAGATAGATAGATAGATAGATAGATAGATAGATAGATAGATAGATAGATAGATAGATAGCAAATACAAAGTATCCAATAGGTAGAACTATTAAAGAAATGTCTGTTTGCGTGACAGTGAATGTTCAAACAGAGGTCCAGGGTGTGAGGTGTCCTTTATGATGAGCTGTTTGAAAACATTGAAAACTGTGCCACCAATGTTCTCCAGGGTCTTGTTTATTATCCTCTGGTCCATCTTTAGTTTTGGCTATAAATCAGTGGTCCCACGTCGCACTGTGAGACAGGTTCAAGGATGGACTGCAAGCTGTTTGTAACAAAATTAAAGACCATTACAGTAAATGCTTCCTTTGTAAAATTGGCATCCAAAGTTGGCGTCTTGTTCCGAGTCACGACCGCATCCATATTCTCATCCTTCTCCTTATTCGTGGGTTTCTCTACAGACGCATGAAAAAAAAAAGACAGACAGACAGACAGACAGTTAGATGCTTTTTTTTGATCTTCGTGGGGAAATTCACAGTTTCAGCAGCGTCAACACACACACAGAATGGCATTACGTTCTGTAAAGCCACGATCGTGAGGACTCCGTTCACGTTTCATGACACTGACATGTATTTGCGCCATCACGTTGACTCATGATGTCGTAGGCTGCCATTCAGTTTGTGTTTTCATCGTACAATCTGCACACAGCAAACTTCACGACGTGGCCTGAAGTTCATTAGATTCATGTTGCACAGTGTGGCTAGTTGTGAACTTGTAAGTTTGTTAAAATCTCACTGTCTGTAGGAGCTTTTAAAGTCGTGAACTCAGAAGATGTACACTTTGGGACAGTGGTGCTACGGTGGTAGATTATTGTGAGACCTCTCCCAGCG
The DNA here is from genome assembly GCA_900302745.1 of Parablennius parvicornis. NCBI lineage: Eukaryota > Metazoa > Chordata > Actinopteri > Blenniiformes > Blenniidae > Parablennius > Parablennius parvicornis. The sequence continues at coordinate 3,224 of OMNM01063257.1, read as the reverse complement.
ACGAGTCCAACTGGTGTAAACAAACATTGTTGAGTGGCATTGTAAGGCCCATAAAGGTAACAGTGCTGTGCCACATCTGGTAGATATATAAAATGTAATTGACAGGAGATAAGGAGGTCCCAGAGATGTTGTCTCTGGCCCAAAAAAGAGCAGACATTAAACAGTCTGATGTTGATGTTGCTGCGGTCCATGATGGTGCTAACATTAGCCGACCTGGCTAAGGCACATCGCGGTCTACGGTCCAACAGGAGTTTCTCAGAAACAAAGTCGTGGACCCGATGGAGTTTATGGCAGTGGAGTCATTGATCTGGAGAATCTGACAGGATTCCAGGTGGATGTATTTTCAATGTGGAAGGCGGGTGTTGTCTGGGTAGGGGTGAAATATTGAAAGAGTAACAGGCAGATGGAAACATAGCTGGAGGAGATCCGCTTAGCGAGACGGGACTGCATACAGATTAGTTGTGATGCATAGCAAAGTCAGAGTAGCAGGAGACTTGATTAGTCCCCATGAGGAAGGAGTGATAACCCAGGAGTGATAATCTAGTTACCGTCATCACCCAGGTGAGGAGTAGGAGCCCGCCGGTGAGTCACAGGTTAAAAACACTCACTGCTAAATATTGAGTGGTTTTCATGGTAAGACTGGCTCACTGTACCAACATTGCCATGCCAGACTTTTGAGAGACTTTCAACAGCAAAGTCCAGAAAAAATGGAAGAGACATGCGCAAGCAGGAAGAGCAGAGCGACAGTGGTCACTGTTCAAATGATGGGTTGAAATTGAAATGGTTGCAATTTGCAGGAAGATTGAACATATGTGAAAATAGAGGCAGTACTTTGACTTCAGGAAGACCCAGGGAGCAATGGGACCCGGCCAGTTGGAACTCTAAATATTGTGAACACATGTCAAGGATTTACACGTATCATTATATCTGACACATGAAGTAGCTCGTTCTTCAATTGCAGCCCCCTGGATCTTAAACTGGTGTGCTGCATGATGACTTTCAGTGAACTGGGTGATTATGAACGATATCTGTCTGTACTGATGTAGATTTGGGTCTGAATTTGCTCTGATAAATATGTAGTGCTGAATGTCGTCGCACTAAAGTCAACCACATGAAGTAGTTAATATTCCTGGATTGTACCTGAAGGAAATGTATCAGATGGATCAACTGCAAGTACTCAGTGCATAATGCATGGAATACATTACACACTATACACTAAATTAATCAATGTGACAATGTGTGAAAGTTCAAGGAAAGGTGCCCTTACCATTCAAGTTCCCAGAACTGCATTCTGCAGGGGCGTGACTCGACCGGGGACAGTGGCAGGTGAGGTATTTGACTGGGGCGGTACACCTCTCAAACTGTTGCAGGAGTCCTAAGGCGAGCTCAGGGAGGACAGAATCCTCCCGTAGAGCAGAAGGACAAAAGCTCACTTGATCTTGAGTCAGTCTGAATACAGACGGTGAACGCAGGGCCTCACGGTCCTTCTGACTTTTGGCTTTTTACCAGGAGGTGTCAGAACAGTTACCTTAGGGAGAACTGGCGTGTGGCGGCCAGACGTTCATAGCGGAGTCGCTTTTTGATCCTCCGATGTGGCTCTTCCTCTCATTGTGAAGCAGAATTCACCAAGGGGCCCTGGGCTCAGACCGTTGTGAGACAGGCTAGTTTTACCCCACTGATGATGTGTTGTTGCAACAGTAATCCTGTATAAAAATAGATTTAGGAGTTTTTTATTCATCTGTCCAGGTTAATGAAAATACACACCTTTAAAGTGACAATGCAAATTTACCATTGTGTCTTTTGATCACGTCATTCTGAAGATGACCTGATTATTTCTAACATTGTTGAGAATATGTAATAATTCATGATGGGAGTAACTATATCAGTACACTGTGGGATTCCTCTCCAGAATCAGTGATGGAATAAGAAGGACGGCTTCTTTGCACCATACAGAACGTAGAAGAGGACTCATTACTGACAGGGTGCACTTTTTTTAAATGTTCAAGCAGAAGAGATAGTCCTCAGATGGCAATTTGATAGACAAGACTCATGAGCCATGCAACTGTAAAACTGTAAAACAAGTAGCAAAAAGCAAGATGAGAAAGGCTTAAGAGGAATAATGACGTGAGAGTACAGAGACAAAGTCACATGTACAGGTGTCTTGTTTCCTCCTCTCCACCAGCAGCCCTGCTGGAAAACCTCCAGTGAGCTTAGCATCTTAGCGTTCAGAATGATCAAGAATGACTCTCCAGAAAAGGCTGCTGCGATGGTCAGGAGGTCAGATAAATATTCAGGAGGTTACCCCAGGCAGGTCTTAACAGTGTTCATTAAAGTTTTCAAATCCACTCTGATAAGCAGTGGGAGCTAATCAAGCGATGATAAGAAGCTTTTTAAAACTGTGTGTGCTCTTCTGTTACACTTGTTTTAAGCTTGAGTGAAGCAGCTAACATGAGTTGGGGTTTTCTGAGGATTAGTTTGGCTGGTTTATTGCTACTCAACTAGTAACTACAGCCATTAATGAAAAGGGGGGTTTATTAATACATGAATGTTGAAATTATTCAATTCAACTTTATTTTTTACAACACAGTCATTTCTTGATGCTTTTAACAGAGAAAACCAAATGAATCCACATGAGCAAGCAAATTGACCGTGACGGTGGAAAAACTTCCTTTAACAGGAGGAAACCTGCTGAAACAGCCTGAGAGGTGGACGGATGGAGAGAGAGGAGAGAGGAGGTGATAGAGGAGAGAGGAGAGAGGAGAGAGGAGAGAGGAGAGAGGATAGAGGAGAGGAGAGAGGAGAGAGGATAGAGGAGAGGAGAGAGGATAGAGGAGAGGAGAGAGGAGAGAGGAGAGGATAGAGGAGAGGATAGAGGAGAGGATAGAGGAGAGGATAGAGGAGAGGATAGAGGAGAGGATAGAGGATAGAGGAGAGGATAGAGGAGAGGATAGAGGAGAGGATAGAGGAGAGGAGAGAGGAGAGAGGAGAGGATAGAGGAGAGGGGGGGGGAGAGGGGAGGGGAGAGGAGAGGGGAGAGAGGAGAGAGGAGAGAGGATAGAGGAGAGAGGAGAGGAGAGAGGAGAGGATAGAGGAGAGGAGAGAGGAGAGAGGAGAGGATAAAGGAGAGAGGATAGAGGATAGAGGAGAGGATAGAGGAGACGATAGAGGAGAGGATAGAGGATAGAGGAGAGGAGAGAGGAGAGAAGAGGAGAGAAGAAGAGATT
>OMNM01063256.1:0-14103 GCA_900302745.1 Parablennius parvicornis | reverse complement strand
TCGGCTGCCGGAGCTCAGACGTCACGCTTTGCACGGCAAACCGCTGCGTCGCCAGCAGAATTCGGTCGGCTTCTTCCGCTAAACCGCGGCAGTCACCCGCGGCCAAACACGCCGAGTTAGCCAGCGCCGCGCGCACTGGCGGGGGGAGCAAGCGCAGGAATATATGCGGGAACAGGAATCCACCTTCGTCCGAGCCCAACAACCACAGCATCTGTCCATGAGGTCCACAGCCGAACGTCACCCAAACCAGGCAGGGAAAGGAGTCTGTCTGCCCTCTCGGCGGCAGACAGACTGTACCTCCGGAGCAGAAACTGCTTGAGAGCGGCAAATTTCCCTCGCTGCGGTGGCGCGCGCAACAGTTGCATGGCGCCTCATGTGGACTGCTGGTCCAAAGCGGCAACAACCAAGTAATATTTGAGTTCGTCCTCGGTTATTCCACGGAGGCGGAACAACGCCTGGATGTGCTCGAACCATGACGCTGGGTCGCTCTGCCAAAATTCTGGAAGCCTCAAAACCGTGGTGAAAACTGCCGGCTGCTGAGGATGAGGAGACGCTGACGAAACTGAGTCGCAGTCTTTTGCGTCCTCGAACATGTTCAAAACGGGGTCACCAATGTGGCAGGATAAAGAACTCAGGAGCTGAAGGTGAATGTGTCTTTATTGCACTCTGACACAACGAACTGGAAAACACCAGAAACTGCTGCAAGCGGGAAAACTAGAACACGCCCCCCGTCCCACAGTCCTCTGGGTGAGAGACCCGCCTCCTAGACCACCACAATAAAACTTGTAGAATGTACAATCATTTTCCAACAATAGCAGAATCTTGTTACATTTATACCAGTTCCTTCAGTGCTTATTCCATATCAAATCCTAGTTAGTTTTATATGCAGTTATTGATTATTTAAAGCCAAATCCTAGTCAAATTTACATGCAGTTATTGTTAGGTGTGCATCAGTCCAAGAAAAAGTTGCTGGTTGCTCTGTTGAGTTGTTCACATTTGTACTGTATATTTTACAGAATTATTCTGGTAACCGCAGCTTCAAGTTTTTTCCATAAAAACAACAGAATTTTTTTCTTCAGTGTATATAGAATAAAAAGTCACAGCATGGTGTTGAAGGCCAAAGAGTACAGATGACTTTTATTTGTTCTTTTTTTCTCATTGTGCTTAGGATAAAGATAATACAGAAACCAGGTCAGGAACAGGCTGGAGCATAAATATTTGTCTTCTCCTTTCCCATATAATCCATGGAAACAAAATAACTGGGAATATCAGTGATTCCAAAGGGGAAAAAAAAGGAGATATCACTGAATGGTTTTGTGGCGGTAGTGCATGCTACTGCCCGGTTCCCCCACAGAGACGAGGAGTCAGTGCGTCTAAGAAGCATCCTTTATTTAACTAAATCAAAGGCCATGAACTCAAACACAAAACTCACACTCCCAGACACAGACTTTTCTCTCCTGTGTGCCTGTCTCCCACCTGTCACACGATGTGTCTGAGTCACTCCTACTTTATGGGCAGAGAGGTCATTAAGCCACTGATGGGAATCAGTTGTGCCACCTCACCTCTCTGCCACATACCCCCTCCGCCAGATTCAGGCCACACTTACAAGTACCTGGGTTTTTAAAAAAGCAGTGACATTTCTGTGCATTTGGGTCTTTCTTTTACACATAAACACATCTGCGACTCACCTCAAATGATGATTTCTGAAAACTCAAGCCACAGTGGAGATCTGGACAAACAGCCATGTCTGTCAATGCATGTAAAGGCGGTTAGACGGATAGTGACATCACAATATTTCAGAATGTCTTGGTTATTGCTGCTGTCGCTTTCAGAGTTACTACATCCCGACATAGAAGGTTAGACAAATAGTTCTCTTTCTTGCTGTTTGTCTGTCTGTTGTTATTTCATGAATTAGTACATTTTTTTCTGTCTTTCTTTCTGTCGTTATTTCATTTGTTAGTTTATTCATTTGCATTCTGTAATTTAATTCATTCATTCTTTATTTCTTTCATTGTTTCAAGTATTCATACATTCATTCTTTCAAGGTCAGAATACTGTCATACTGTCCACTGTCAGTGTGATGAGAAAAGTTGCCTACACCCTGTACTATTTGGCTGATGAGGGCAGACTTCGCAAGATGGAAAATGCCTTCGGTCTGTCTAGACCTGCTGTGTCCATCATTGTCAGACAGGTGTGTGAAGCCATGACTGTCTACTTTGGTCCCAAATACATAAAATTGCCCAAAACAGAATCTGCCGTCCAGCAACTTGTGCAGGGATTTGAACAGGCCTCTCTCAATGCCTGGGTGCAGTGGATGGGACCCATTTGGAAATCAAGCAACCATCAGCCAATTCTAGTGATTTCCTCAACAGAACAGGGAGGTTTCACTTGAACATACAAGCCGCAAGCGACTACAACTATAGCCTCATGGACGTGGTCGTGAAATAGTCGGAGAGTGTTCATAACACCTGTGTTTTTGTCAACTCCACACTGAACACTCACCTGAAAAATGGAATTATCTCATCCTGTCCAAGAAAAATTATTGGTCACGAAGAGGCCATTCCAGTTTTTCTACTTGGCGATCCTGCGTATCCACCGCCCCCATATCTCATTAAAGAATATGCAAGTGGGGGACGTACTGCCCAGGAGCAATACTTTGGACTACAGTTGTGCCGTGCACAAATGCTGATGGGGTGTGGATTTGGGAAGCTAAAAGCCTGTTTCGGAGCCCTGAGAAAGGCAATGGACATAAACCTGGATGACTTAACCCATGTCATTTATGCATGCTTCATGCTGCAAAATTACTGTGAAGCTTCAATGGACACGGTAGATGAACGCAGTATTACGACCATGAAGCTATTCAATCTGACAAGGAAACCCAGCCAGATGCAAAAGCAACTGTCACAAGAGACAGCTTGACAGCAGAAGGGAAGAGGGTCAAGAGAATCCTTACTATTCCTTTATCCCTAAAAGGGACTTGTTTCCGTGTGAGTGAGAAACGGTGTTGTACAGTTTATTATTATTACTTATTGGAATATGAATATTAAGCCAATTGTTAAGTGAAGTTTGTTTGTTGAAGCATATATGCTTACATGTTTAGTTCTTCCACATTTTTTGTTGTCTTTGAGTTCAGGTCAACCTTTGGTGAACGTCAGTACCATGAGTGCTCTTAATACAGAAAATAAAGTCTATAATCTTTTGTCATTTCATTGAATGCCATTGTTTACATAAAGAATTACATTCTTCCACACCCTTATGTTGATTAAAATCACAGACATACTCCCAAATAGTTTTTAGACATTTTATTCTCAGTAGATGACATTGTAAAAGGTCACAAAAAATATTTCTCAGACAGACATTGTGAAAATAAGAAGCTTCTGTAGTGCATGGAAAAAAAATAACATTCAAGTAAACCTGCTTTTAAGACCCTTTAAGAAAAATAAATCATAATAGCAGCTTTTCTACTAACATTCTACACTGTACAAGTGTCATGAGAATTGACCAAGTAAATGAACTCAGACAGACAGAATTGACAGGAAGCAGACAGAGTGATTTGTAAAGTTTTAAGAGAATTTGATTACATTGTTCTTGCAAGAAGAAACAAAATCAGAGTTTAACCTTTTGCACAGTTGTTCAGGAGTCTGTCGAACTATAAAGTCAGACAGCATCTTCTTAAAGGCTGGATTTTTTTTTAGTCTACATTGAAGGCCACCAAAAGTAGCACAGAGGTTCTAAAAGTGCTGACACGGATCATCCTGGAACACAGATTGCAAATGAAACATCATTCTTTATGAGACAAAACTAGATTTCTCTAAATAGAAGTAAACATAAGTGCCACTGAATTAAAGTGCCCCTAGTTCAACATAAACATTGAAACTGCCAAGATAAGCAGTTAATATTATTAAAATTGTCCTCTCCTTTGTACTGTAAGCTTAAGTATTGTAACTGCATTGCTACGCAGGAATGACCAATTGTCAAACAAGGAGGCAATCATGGGTAACATTATGAAAAGAATTAAAAAGACATTAATAGCCATAACAAAAATGACTTAATTGTCATTGAAATGGGATTGACAGAAAGAAAATGATCCCATGCCCTCGGAAGGCGTGTGTGACAAATCAGCTGTGTTGATAGTCCTCAGTGACAACTCATGTTGTGTTCTTCTGACTGATTAGTTGTATGGGGCTGGGGGAGGTGTATAATTTGGTGGATAGGGGTGTTGTGGTGATGTATGTGACAAATATGCTGTGGTGATGGTGCTTACTGAGTTTTCTATTCTGTTGTATGGGAATGGGTGAGGCGTTGAATTTGGGGGATATGTGCGTTGTGGTGCTCTGTATGTGTTAAAGTGCCCATAAATGTTGTAATGTGGTGGTTGTGGTGTGTTGACCACCTGTTGCCGGAGAGTAAACCCAGCACTTAGGTGTCAGTGAGCCTATCAAGTGTATTTGTGACTCTGTCAAAGATGTCAGAGGCCTTATTTTCTGAGGTTTCCAGAATGTCCAACAGTCTCTTTTTCATCCGCTGGTCCTCTTCCTTGTAATGGCAGTCTCCTTTTCAACCTCTCATGCTGGTGTTGCTTCAGTTGAGCCTTTTCAAAATAGACAAAAACAAAATGCAATATTGAAACATGCTTAAACACTACTTAGTATTGTAATAATGTGTCTTAATTTAATAGCAAAGAAACATTTTTTCTTTACTTGAAAAAACACATTTGCACTAGAATTGAGACAGATTTGAAAGGAAAAATTTAGAGCTCAGACTAAGAGTATACTTACAAATCTATACAAATAAAGAAAAGTATTTTATAAATTTACAACTGAATCATGCTGCTTTTCAGACAATCAATTCTATGTCCATGGACATAAATGTTAGAAATATATACATACATGAACCAGATCTCACTTCTCAATTGCTGGTCAGTATTTCCCTTTGACGGCCTTCAGTTTCGTCGTCAGGATGGTCTGACTCACATCCACCTGTCGATGAGGGAAATTCTCTGAGGTCTCTGCCCGGTACTGCTCCCGAAACATCGCCAATATGTCCACATTTTTTGAATGGCACGACTCCCAGTCTACACCTTCCTGAGCTTTGCTGGTTTTATACTTCAATGCCACGTTAAAACAAGTTCCAATTCACTGTCGCGCCAAACAAATGAACCGTGCGCCATCGTCTTGAAAGATCAGGATATAACTTGCGCCATTCGTGACATGTATTTTGCAGGATTCTGATTGGCTATAATGGCTTTAAGCTTCTCGCTACATTGCCCCTTATGAGTTTGGCATGGTCATAGTAGCTCTGAACCAGGCTTGTATGCAGGTCTGCATAAAAGAAGTTTTTTTTTTGTAAACAATCAGGTGTAACTGAAGGGGGGTTTTTTTACACATAGAGGGATAAATATACAGTTTTTAAGAAACCCAGGTATATGTAAATGTGGCCTTTGGGCCCCGGCCCAACAAACCCCTCTCCCCCAGGGGATAGGGTGGGACGCTGGGAGGCAGCACCACTCCGGAGGTCTTTCACAGGGACCCCCCTAGAGAGATGTTGGAGCAAGCCCTGGATACCAGGCCCGCTCTTCCTCGCCACACTGCCGCCCTCTTGGTCTGGGCCGCCACCCACTTAGTCTGGGCCTCCGCTGCCCTTGTGAACTCAGCCACTGCCTCCACCCACCTGGTCTGGGTCGTCACCGCCCTCATGGACTTGGCAGCCACCTCTGTCCACCTGGTCTGGGTTGGTCAGCATCGGGGTGGAGGGGTCCTCCGGTTCACTCCCCCAAAGGCACAGCAGCATGTCCGCGAAATCTGTTTGCTTTCTCTTCTGCAGCAGGAGCAACTTCATCAGCTAATTGTCCTGCTCAGCCCGCTCCTGCTGCAGCAGCCTCTCAAAAGCTTCACCAACTCCTGAACTGTCACGAAAGGGAGTCGCTGCTCCTGGTGCACTCCACAGGGGGCCACTGTGGCAGTATTACATGCCACTGCTGGGTTCCACCACAGACACGCAGACTCGGTATGTCCAAGAAGCATTCTTTATTTAACTAAATCAAAGGCCATGAACCCAAACACAAAACGTGCACTACCAGACACAGACTTTTCAGTCCTGCGTCACTGTTTCCCACCTGTCACACCATGTGTCTGAGCCGCCGTTGTTAGACATAGTCGTAGCTTTTGAAATATTCTGCTGTCACTTGCCATGAAGCATCAGTTGTTGCTTGTTTATAACCAATATGATTCCAGAGCTGTCAGACCTCGACTACAAGCTATAACACTGTCCACAGTGACGTTAGTGTGCTAAGAGAGGATATCCAAGAAGCACTACAAGCTACAAGTTTCCTGGTGAAACGTGTCCAGATAGCCAAATGTGTGTGTGTTACAGGGGCACCAAGTACACCAGTGGAAGGATCTTAGCTAATGGCTCCTCTGGTGGTCTGCCAGATTTTCGGATTCAATGTGAAAGGTCTCACTGCTTGGTCATTTGAGCATCTGAGGAGCTATGTGCTTGAGAAAAATGGTCATGTGAAAGTCATAGAGCCAGCTGACTTATGAGACATGTTCCCCTTAATATCTTACATCTTTGGTGAAACAAGCATTATGACTCTTAAGTGCAGCATTTATGTTTCATAGATGCCCATATTTTGGGAAGATTGTCAGATGAAATGATACAAACTTGCATATTACAGACTCCCTACTCTGTTCAGATTTGGCATATACAGTAAATGTGTTCTTTTTCTATACCTAGAGGTCAAATATAATATGCTCTTAACAATATTCACCATTTAGCCATTACTAAAAATGACTAAAACATGTAAAACTTGTTGTGTACAGGAGGCATAATGTCAGAACCGACTCAACTTCGAGTGATCCTTGCCGATCATGATGTCAGAAAAATTGTCCTATCATGTGGAATCCCTGAGACAGTGGATAACCTTCACTCAGTCATTTGTGAGGCATTTTCCATTGCCAGAGACTCAGTGTTCACTATAAAGATGTTGATTTTGGTGAGTTTTTCACCCTTGTTTCTACAACTGACCTCAAGGATAAGGACACAATCAAGGTTGTGGTCTTCTGGACCAGGAGCCTGCAATAACTTCAACCTTAACTGATGTGACCAACACTGATGTGACCAACAGACTGTTCAGCATTCTGAGGAGCACCATGTGATGACACTGTATCTGTGTCAACCGATGATACACTGATTCTTTCATCTGAAGATATTCCAGGTCATCGTTCCCAGCGGTGGCCCACTCATTTTTTAAATTCAGCTTTTGTGGCCTCACAGAGATCCAAATTCAGTCAGCCAATGAGCGCTTCATAACATATGGGATACTTCTCCCTAAAAAAAGATTTAATTGCACTACTTCCAGACATCCTTGGAAAACTAGCGGATGCTATTTATGAGTACACAGCTTATCCCTCTAGTCTGCATATCAGTGAGGTTGCAGAGGCCCTCACTCAAAAGCATCCCTGCCTGAAAGAACCAGGTTCTTTTAAAAAATATAAGATGAACAATTTCAGAAGCAAACTTCGATGTCTCGGCTGCCCTGAAGTTAAGGTGAACTCACTCAAGAGGAAACAAACACATGACCAGTATCTGGCAAAGACTGAAAAATACCAAAGAAGGCTGAAGTGAAGTACCTACCCCCTCATGCTCAAGGTAAAACTACTGCAAGTTTGGAAGGAGAGAGAGTGGAGATCCTCGGTGAAATGACAAAAAAGGACAACTCCAAGGTGGTAGCTCAGAAAATGGCCAAGACGTTCGGCCTTCGTTGGGAGGAAATAGTGAAAGATGTCCCTGCCATCAGTGACTGCCTGGAGTGCTGGCCTGCACTTTTCACTGAAGTACAGGTGAGATTAAAAAATGTTTATTAAACTGTTATTTTTGCACTGTGGAGTGATACAATGAGGATACATGTCCACAGTTATTTAAATTGTCATTATCGATTGTTTATGCTTCTGTCATGTTTTCTTCTTCAAACTGGTGTGCCCTGTAGATGAATGAAGAATTTAAAAGGATAACAACAGTTAGCCTAGAATCAACCTTTCTGGCCAAGCTTGACCAATGCACCCCAAAATTGATAGCCTTGACCCAGTCAAAAGGAGGAGCTGCAGGCTTGAAGATAGGGCACATTAAGGGCATGCTTCTTGAGGTATAATGATTAACTTTATTATGAATATACCTTTATTTTAAATACATGTTAGTTTTCATGTAAATTGTCAAGCTTATTGCACATTTGCTGGCAGACTAAGAAACCATACAATAACAATAGGGTACTTGCTTCCAGGCAAGGGCTGGGGTCCTCGCTCTCTTGCCTTTAAGCTCGGTCTCTAACTAACACTAATTTTTTATGCCCCATTTCCACACAGCGGTCCGTCATGGATCAGTACAGTTTGGTACGGTTTGGTTCCGATGCCAATAGCTGCATCAGCTACGTAATAGCATCACATGATAGCAGCTAATCGCTAACAGCTAACCCGCTAATAAATTCAACAATCAAATTTTATTTGTATTGCACATTTAAAAACAACAGCCAAGGTTGAGAAAGGTGCTTTACAGTAGGAGCCACACTATTTAAAGCTTTAAAAACCAGTAATAAAATCTTAAAAACAATTCTAAAAGAGCCAGTGGAGTGAAGCTAAAACTGGGGTGATGTGCTCTCATTTCTTTGTTCCTGTTAAAAGTCGGGCAGCAGCATTTTGAACGAACTGGAGCCGACAGAGAGACGTCTCGTCCAGGCCAATGTAGAGGGAGTTGCAGTAGTCCAGTCTTGATTTGATAAAAGCATGAATGACTCTCTCAAAGTTCTTGTGACCTTCACTTTGGCCAACTTCAACGGAAAGAAACCAGTTTTTAAAACCGAGTTGATCCGTTTGTCCAGTTTGAAGTCACTATCGATAATCACATCCAGATTTTTAGAAAAGGGTCGATTATATGTCTGTAGAGGGCAGAGAACACTGCTATCAACTCGTGGGTTTGGCTGGTTAAAAACAATAAATTTAGTTTTGGATTCATTTAGGCAGAGAAAGTCAATTTCCAGCCAAGATTTTAAATCCCCCAGGCAGTTGAGTAGAGGCTATGTATGTGTATGTATGTATGTATGTGTGCTATGTATGAGTAGAGATATGAACCTGTAGAATTGGGCCTGACTGGGAGGTGGATCTGCACATCATCGGAAAAACAATGAAAAGAGATATTGTGCTTATTAAAAATGAACCCCAGGGGAGGAATGTATAAAGAGAACAGTAAAGGGCCTAAAATAGGACAGAACAAGTTCTGTCTTTCAGGTATGAATGAAACCAGTTAAGAGCTGTGCCTTTAATGCCCACACAGTTTTCTAGACGAGATAAAAGAATATTATGATTAACTGAATCAAGGGCAGCAGTCAGGTCTAAAAGCACTAAAACAACGGAGTGTCCTTCATCAGCAGTTACAAGAAGGTTATTATAAACTCGTAAAAGGGCAGTTTCAGTACTATGACGGGGCTTAAAACCATATTGAAACTTTTCATAAATACTGAAATCATCAAAAAAAGTTTACAATTGATTAAAAACAGTTCTCTCCAAGACTTTGGATAAAAATGGGAGTTTCAAAATGAGCCTAAAATCTTAGTGCAGGTTCCGTTAAACAGGGTGGTGAGTTCATTTGCACTGAGATCACCATCATCCAGTGTATACAATTCTGAGGATTTAAAAGCATCAGAAAACTGGGAGGAAGATTACGGGTTCATCTTGTGGGCGGAGCGTGCGTGTGAGTTGGTAGAGGCTGCTGAGCAGGGGACAGTCACACTGAATAGAACAGGAAGGTGGTCAGATATATATGAGTCACATATTTAAATGATGTCGACAGACAAGCCGTGAGACAACATTAGGTCCAGTGTTTGACCTTTTTTGTGTGTCGGACTTGTGACAGACTGAGTGAGATTAAAAGAATCAAATAAACTGAGAAACTCTTTCCCCAGGGGTCTCGACTCATAACAGACATTATTGTTAAAATCACCGATTAAGAATCTGTCCTATTTCAAAACAACCCCTACCACAAAATCAGACAAGTCCTGGATAAAATCTTTGTTAAATATTGGAGCACAGTAAACTACTGCGCACAGAACAGTCATGGGGAAATGTATCTCAAAGAGTTGCAGCTCAAAGTTGGAGCAGCTGTCAAATGTAACCTTCTGGCAGATAAACGTGGATTTGAATACAGATGCAAGCCCTCCACCTTTACCAGTGGTCCAGGGGGAGCTGAGAAAGTCTCAACTAGGAGGAAGAAGTTCAGAGACTGGAGTGAGCTCACCGTCATGCAGCCAGGTTTCCGTCAGAAACATCAAATCCAATTTACGCGAAGTAAAATAGTCATTCAAAATATAGGTCTTATTTATAATTGATTGAGCATTAATAGAGCGATGCGGAGTGAGCAGTCCCCGCTGGTTTAAGGTGCAGCATGATTTAGCTCTTGGAGGTTGGAGAAATCCACACCACCTTTGTGGACCCGAGTCTGCACAGGTGCAGGGGGACGTAGCGCAAGACCGGGGATGTCCAATGGGTCAGGCACGACAGGACGAAGCCATCTTCTTCTTGTCACTGAAAAATGCTAGTTGTCAAAATTCTGATGGGGAAATGGTGAGGGATCACCTGTGAAAGATCTGGTGGGTGAAGAGGATAGAAGACCGTGATAAGCGTGGGGCACCGGGGGCGGGGCTTGGAAGGTAAAAAGTCACACCTGAGGAGCCGTCCGGACACCATGCTAGATTTTGACCGCCAGCCTCTGACAGCCTGGCCGATTCAGTTGGACTCCATCTCTCCTAAAAAGGAACGGACGATCCCAAAACAGACTAAAATTGTCAATAAAAACAATGTCATGGACTCTGCATGCGGACTGAAGCCAGGTCTTGAAACCAATCCAACGTGGATCAAGACCCAAGCGACAGAGGGTAGGAGGGAGCACAGCAGTCCAGGGAGTTTTTCCAGGATTATCGGGACAGTGGCACCAGGAAAACAGTGAGTAGTGGCATTTGCAAAATGGTTTTCACGAGTGTAAGAATCTCCTATGATTAAGGAGGTGGACGGAAAGAGTGATCGTGGACAATCGGGGCAGGTGGATGCAGGGGCCGGCGTTCGCTGTTGCGGTGCAGCACTTCCTCGAGTAGCAGCTGGGAGCTCTGAAGGCTGCGGGTCAGTCTGGCCGCTAAGGCTGGTAGTGGCCTTATCACCGGGACATTGATCCTGGGTCCGACCAGGGCAATAGAGACTCCCAGAATCCCTCCGCACAGCCTCCCTTAGAGGCTGCTGACGAGCAGCAGATGTTGACGACCTGGGTACCAACTACTGATCCGGGACCACGACGGTGCGGCCCTGGGTAGCACCAGGAATCAGATGGTCAGACGCTCAGACGGTCAGACGCCGCTACAGCAGATTGGACAGAGTTAACTGAGGGGGATCCACGGAGCCCATTAACACCGGGCCGTCCATGCAAGGAGCCGTAGAGATGCCATCAGCAGGTCCAGGAGCTGAGCAAAGGCCGACAACACCAGCTGGAATTTGCTTAATCTGCGGCAGGGCCTTAAAACGATTAGAGAGCGGGAGTGGAGACGAGATCTCCTGTTTGGTGCTTGTTTTTTATTACTTTTTTGTGCGTATTTTTTAATTTGTGCAACGCCTCATACATTCGCCAGCACCTAATCGACCTGGGTCTCGGTTACAAATTGTCTGTAACTGGCGATTATCAGCAAATACACAACATTCCGGAGGACATAGCAAGACCGCCGGGGTCTCCGTGGGTGGTCAGTCGGAAAGCGTAGGAGGCGGTGGAGAGAGAGGAAGCAGAAGAAGGGATGCAGATCGTGCTCGAATGCTAGGCTACACAAACAACCACACTGGCCAGCACTACCGAGCCTTTTCCTCTCGAACGCCAGATCCATCACCCACAAAATGGACGAATTGGAGTTACAGATGGCCACGACGAACTTTGTTCGGAACTGCAGCCTCATCCTCATCACAGAGTCATGGCTTCACCCGCTGATTCCCGATGCTGCAGTCAAGCTAGCAAGCCACACGCTACACCGGCACAACAGAAACAGAGACTCGGGTAAGAGCAGAGGTGGGGGGGCTCTGTGTTTACGTACATAATGAGTGGTTGGAAACAGCAGAATCATTGACACACACTGCTCTCCTGATTTAGAGGTTCTGGCAGTCTTGTGCAGACCTTTTTATCTGCTGTGGGAATTTACAGTAGTTATTGTGATAGCTGTTTACATCCCACCGGATGCTATTGTTAGCTCGCCCCTCAGCCTCCTGCTCAATACCATAAACAAATAGCAGCTCGCCCACCCCGACGGGTTTTTTTCATTGCTGGCGACTTTAATAAAGCATGCCTAAAGACTGTGCTTCCCAAATTCGTGCAGTTTGTGGATTTTGCTACCAGAGGGGAAAATACTTTGGACCATGTTTACTCCAACATTAGGCATGCCTATAAAGCTACACCCCTCCCCCATCTGGCTGGATCTGACCATCTCTGCATGTCCCTCACCCCCACCTACACCCCCCTGCTGAGGAAAACAAATCCTCAGTTAAAGACAATAGAAATCTAGCCTGAAGGAGCCCTCTCTCAGCTGCAGGACTGCTTCTCAAAAACTATATGGAATTTATTCTCCAGCCACAACCTACTGGAGTACACTGACACCGTACTCGCCTACATCAAGAACTGTGTTGACAATGTCACCGTCAATAAAAGGGTCAGGGTGTTTCCAAACCGGAAACCCTGGATGAACAGCGAAGTGAAATCCCTCTTAAAAAGGACACTGCCTTCAAGTCAGGGGACAGGGCAGCATACAGAGCGGCTAGGGAGAACCTGAAAAGAGGCATCAGGGAAGCCAAGGCGGCTTACAAGAATAAGATCGAAGATCACTTTGCAAAGCACTTTGCTTTGCTCCTAAAATGATGTGGCAGGGGATAAATCACATAACTAACTACAGACGCAGTAACCAGGATACTGCTAGGACTGATGTCTCACTGGCAGAAGATCTAAGCCAGTTTTTCGCCCGCTTTGGGACAGTCAGGCCCTCAGCTGACACATCACCTGACCAAACTGTCACCTGGGGGTCTCCACCCCCATCTGCCTCTGGATCAAAGATTTTCTGACAAACCGCCCACAGTCTGTCACTCGGCCTCCACCTGTCCAGCACCATCTCACTCAGCACTGGCTCTGCACAAGGATGTGTTTTGAGCCACCTCCTGTTCACGCTCCACACATCCGGCTGCTTCCCGACCCATCTCTCAAACTCCAGTATAAAGTTTGCAGATGACACCACCGTGGTTGGGCTTATCTCAGGGGGGATGAGTCTGACTACAGAGATGAGGTCAGCAGACTGACTACGTGGTGTTCAGTTTACAACCTTCAACTGAACACCACAAAAACAAAAGAACTGATCATGGACTTCAGGAAGAGCCGAGTTTACCCAGCCCCACTCTATATCCACGGGGACCGTGTGGAGAGGGTCCACACCATGAGGTTCCTGGGGGTGCAGATCTCTGATGATCTCCCCTGGACTGCAAATACCACGGCGGTGGTGAGGAAGGCTCAGCAGCGTCTCCATTTCCTGAGAGTGCTCAGGAGGAACAACCTGGAGGAGAGGCTGCTGGTGACTTTCTACAGAACCACCACAGAGAGCGTCCTGACGTACTGCATTGCAGCGTGGTATGCAGGGTGCACAGCAGCAGACAGGAGAGCCTGCAGAGGGTCATCTGACCAGCCCAGAAGATCACTGGCTGCTCTCTGCCCAGCCTGGAGGACATTGCTAACTCCCGCTACCTCAGCAGAGCAGGCAACATCATCAAGGGTCCTCCCACCCCAGTAACCACCTGGTGGAAACATCATCAAGACTCCTCCCACCCCAGTAACCACCTGGTGGCAACATCATCAAGACTCCTCCCACCCCAGTAACCACCTGTTTGACCTGTTACCATCGGGCCGGCAGTACAGGTCACACAAAACCAGGACAAACAGACTCAGGGATAGCTTCTTTCCCAGAGCTATCACTGAAACAAACAAATCCGCTCACCAGAACCACACATACTGATCATATTGATCTTGTGCAATAAAACAAACATCTTGCTG
>OMNM01063243.1:0-10081 GCA_900302745.1 Parablennius parvicornis | reverse complement strand
GGTACTATTTCAATAAAAAGATTAAGGATGAAATTTACAGGATTAAGCCCAGCATTCATCGGCTCCCCATCATCAACAATCACCTCATCCTCATAAACATCGACAACTGCCCTTCTCATCAGCCTCAGCCTTACGTTGGCCAGCTTCATCACCTTCAACAATAGACAGATCACGACAGCGTGAGGAGAGGATGATGAGACTACCGCTACGGCAAAAGCAACGGGACGACAACGACGAGGACGACCCGTTGAAAAGCCCTCCGTCATCCTGGACTACAACGCCAACAAAGGCAGTGTGGACAACCTAGACAAAGTAGTCGGTACCTACAGCTGCAGGAGGATGACCGCGCGCTGGCCCCTCGTGGTGTTCCACAACATTCTCTACGTATCCTCCTACGACGGCTTTGTGATATGGAGGGAGCTCAACCCCGACTGGATGCCCAGCAAGCGTAACAAGAGGAGAGTGTTTCTCGAGCAGCTGGGCAAGGAGCTCATAGAGGAGGGCTTGCATGCGTCTGCCACCGATGCGAGAAATACATTTGCAGAGGCTGCACTCTCCTGTACTGCTCTGCATGTGCAGATTTCTTCCCTGCCAACACCACCCCAGCCACCTCTTGCTCCTCCACATTTATATAGTGCGGGGTGGGACAATGTGACCCGGCAAGGACACTGGGTTTGTAGGGAATGCGGAGGGTTGCACGAGAATTAAAAGGAGTGTGTCAGCAGTCTTCAGGTATTCAGAAAGTTTGCTCCACATGAGAGGAGGTAGGAACTAAAAACTTCTTCACCTTGTTTGTTTCTGACCGTGGGAAACACAGAGTAAACCTCTTCAGGACCTCAGAAGTCTGGACGTTTTAGATTCTGCAAGTAAATCCGAGATACACAGTATGTATATCGGCCCGAGGCCATTCAAAGCTTTATAGACCAGAAGTAAGATTTTGAAGTTGATCCTTTAACACACAGGCAGCCAATGCAGAGATTGGAGCACGGTGTAATATTCTCCACCCTCTGTGTGTTGGTGTAATGTGCTCCACCCTTTTTGTGTTGGTGTAATGTTATCTACACTCTGTGTGTTGGTGTAATGTTCTCCACCCTCTGTGTTGGTTTTTATAGGATCCACCTTCTGTGTATTGGTGTAATGTGCTCCATCCTCTTGGTGCTGGTGGAGACTCTGGCTGGAGTGTTCTGGATGAGCTGCAGTTGTCAGACAGATTTTCTACTTAGACCTGTAAACACTCCACCAGAACACCAGTTTCTCAGAGTCTTGTTGGGTCAGAAATCTCTTGATCTATTGTTCTATTGTTCTTCAGATGGTAGTAAACTGATTTTGTTACTGTTCCGATGTGTCTTAATGTGGCTGTTGAGTTTCAGGTCAGAGTCCAGTATTACTGGCCTGATTTGTTGTCCTGCGTGACATTAGACTTAGACTTCCTTTATTGTCATTGCACAGAAACACAAAAGAAAACAACCAGTGGGTCTGGCAAGGAAATGTCGTTGCTTTGCAATCGGAGTAAACAGTACAAAACATGGAGTCAAGATGAGCTCTGACCTTTCTTCTTTGGGGCCAAAAACAATGACGTCAGTTTTCTCTGGGTTGAGTTGTAAAACGTTCTGACACATTCACTCATTAATTCATTTATGCATTTATTTAGCCGGTATAAGGGGGCATGGTCATTCGCTGACACTGATATATAGAGCTGTGTGTCGTCAGCATAATTATGATAAGAGATGTTGTAATGTTCATGATCTAGGCAGTGGGAGCTCAAGTGGTCTCAAGGGGCCCAAAGATGGAGCCCTGAGGAACCCCACAGGTAATTTTTATTTGCTCAGATTCATAATTAGCTATTGACAGAATAGTTGCAATCTTGCAAATAAGATTTAAACCAACTTAATGCTGTGCCAGAAATGCTGTGCCTGCAGGCAGCAGGGATGGAGCAGCAGCAGCAAGGACCATGTCACATTGAACATACATTGAACATTCAGTTCATTCGCACTAAGTTGTGTAAAAACGACCTTTTCAATAATCCTATTTAAGAAAGGCAGGTTTGATATGGGCCAGTAATTACTAATTACCGTAGCATCCAGATCGCTCTTTTTTAAAAGAGGTTTGAAAATGGCTGTCTTTAGAGTTTTTGCAAAGACGCCCGTCTGAAGAAAGTTGTTGACTATCTGTAGTACATCTGGAGCTAAACAGTTAAAAACATGTCTAAAAAACTTTGTGGGTACAGTATCGAGGCTGCATGTTGTGGGTTTTAGGCGTTGAACAATGTCGGTTAGTGCTGCACAATCTAACAGGTGAAAATCTACCAGATTAGACAAAACATCTTTGTGTGGAGGCTCAGGAGTCAGCCAGTGGCCTGTGGTCGACTGGCTGACTCAGTCTGAAGGTCGACTGGCTGACTCTTAAGTCTGAAGGGCAGTCTGAAGGTCGGCTGGCTGATTCTTAGTCTGATCTGTGTAATTTTTTGGGTGGAATTGGATGAAAATCATTACAAGATGCATCTGATAACAGTCCAGGAGGTACTGATAGCGAGGGATTCGTCAGTCTGTCCACAACACTAAACAGAGTATGAGCATTGTTACTATGTTGCTAATCTCAGAGGAGAAAGATTGGCTGGCTTTTTTTTAATTCCAGGTTATACATGCAAAGCGTTTCTTTGTAGATGTCATTGTGAACATGAAGCTTAGATTTTCTCCACCTGCGCTCTGCCTGTCTACACTGTCTTTTTTGAGTTTTAACTTGTTGATTGTTCTTTTAAGGGGATTTTAACTTTAAGTGTCAACATACGGATGCTTCCTTCATAGCCTCCTTTAGCCTCTGAACCACTGACTCATCCTTCATAGCTTCCTTTAGCCTAGGAAACACTAATGCATCCTTTAGCTTAGGAAACACTGATGCATTCTTTACCAAAGGAGACCAGCTCATGCTGCCCCACAATTCTTTGCGGCGACAACATTTAAAGAGACCTGCTCATCGGAGCGTTGATGGAAACTCCGGATGATTAAAAACTTTCACAGATCATTTAAGTTACCAAAACAATAATCTACCCTGAACAAGTTTAAATCCTCTAAAAGCAGATCAACTAGGAAAGTTCTGGATATTGTAGACCCAACACAGTAAAGTCAACATGTCAGTGCACATACTGATGTGTGTGTTTGTTCTTATGATCAGATATTATCACATCATTGGCATCAAACAGAGAAAAAGGATCAGTGACATTTTTAGCCACCTTAGGCTTTATTCAACATATCTAATTCACCCAGGAGCTTTTTGACATTGGACATTTGTACAGTGGCGCCGCCAGTATTAAATTTAATACACACACCCCCCCCACCACCAGTCCAAAACCATGAGCTTCCCACGCTCATTTTGGATGAATGTTGATTTCTGAGTGGAAGTTGGGGTGTGCAGCCATTCCCAATGTGACCTTCTTTTAGTTATACTTCAGTTCCTCGTAGCCTGGAAGCCTCTTTTTCTTTTTTAACTTACATTCAAACCTTGTGATTTGAGTTTATAAGTGGTTGGAGGCATGGGTGAAAGTGTTAGAAATGCCCTTTTTGTTGTCCATTTTTTGAAAGATGCAGTTCTTTCCCCCACCATTGCAGATGTCACTAACTTGTGCCGCCGACGGATTATAAAATGTCGCTAAGAGAAAGTGCTGTCTGACTGTCACACTGACGTGCTCGCCTTTCCTTAACTCCTTTAGGAAGCCTCTTAATGCCTTTCCTTACCTCCTTTAGGAAGCCTCCGAACACCTTTCCTTAACCCTGTGATGTCATCCACGGGGTTGAAGTAAAGTTGATAGATAGGGAGATAGGAGGGACTTATTTGGTCTTATCTAACATACTAATTTGCTAAACTAACTAGCCAAGCATCAGCATTAAAAAGTATGCTACTTAGCGATACTAATTGCTCCTCTCCTCCCCCATCTCCTCTTCCTTCTGATTCTGTCCTCATGCTCATGTGTGTGTGTGTGTGCTGTCATATGGCAGTAATGACCAACTTTAATGACAGAGAGGGCCACATTATTTTCCCCCAACACTACCGAGGAACACACTATAACTATGAATTTTCATCATACACTGCTTCATATAAGTGACACATATATTGTGACAACTAACAATGTTTATTTTAATTGCTTTTTCAATTTTTAACATTCAAAATGCATGCATTTTTATGGAATTTTTTTATTCTACAAAAAAGTGCAATAAAAAGAGAAAAATCCAGAACTCCAACATAAAGTGCAACAACTAACATTTATGTTTGTAATGGTTTGAATTGAATTATTTCTACATAGCCCTCGTATTCCACATTTTAAGTAAGGTCCTGAAAAGACCCTGTCTCACCTACACCTGGCTCAGCTATTTGTCCTAATGAGATAACTGTGGCCTCCCCTGCTTATGCACAATATTCTGAATGTCAATGTCAATTTTGGTGCTTCCAATTTGCATGAGCTGGAACAGAGTTTCATCTGTCAGCCTGTTTCTCTCTTCTGATTTAATGTGCTTTGTTGTTGAAAAGTTGCTCTCACAGATATAGGTGCTCCCAAGACCATAGAAAGTGAAAAATCTCTCAGCAAGGGGAAACGGGATTCTGGTAGCAGTCTCCAGAATGAAATCCCCTTCTCATTTCTCTGTGACTGAAAGAAAGTGTCCAACTGTAGCTCGCACAGTTCCAGCTGCAACTCCGCTGGTTGCTCACTGACAGCAACAGAGAGAGGGGTCGTGAATAGCACAACTCGTGGCTGCATGGCGTGGAAGTCTTGGAAGCGCTCATTGAACTGCTGCAGCAGAGTTTCTATGTCGGCTCTGTACTTTGGGAATATTTTCTCACATTCAGGGACATCTCTGCACATCTCTTCGCAGGAGGGAAAGTGTGACAGATTTGGAGACGGGGATGAAAAACCGTCTGTGAAAAGTGTCAGTTTGTGCCAAAAGGCGCTCATGTGTTCATAAAGGTCCAACACTGTTTGGCATCTCCCATGCAGTTGTATGTTCAGCTGATTTAAATGTAAGGTGATATCGGACAGAAAGGCCATGTTGCACAGAAAAGCTGTATCCCGGAGATTGCGGCAATACACACTCATATCACAGCGAAGACAGTCCTCTAAAAACACAGGGAGGTCATTGAACAGTGCAAAAAACCTCTCTAAACACTGCTCGAATGAATAGATAAGCTACTTCCTGTGTTGCCTCTGGCGCTTTTAGCGGTTGGAAGCTAGCTTACACCTGTCACGGAGGCAGTCTGCCGCTTCAAAAGCAGCGAAGCCAATTATTGAAAATTAGTTTTGAATTACAAATTAATTCATAGGCTGCACCAAGTGATGCTGAGGGCCACATGTGGCCCGTGGGCCGCCAGTTGCCCATCCCTGTCATATGGTGTCTGTGTAATGTGTGCGAGTGTGACTGTGAGCACTTCATGTTAACATCACATGTTATGAGGTATGTTGCCAGGCAGATTAAGAAGCCTGGCAACACACAAACACAAGTAGGAGACCACCACCTGTCAGTGAAGAGCAGAGTTTGCCATCAGAAGCAGCTTCACATTGCGTTGTGCTCCTTCCGAACTATTGATTAGTGTTCGAGAACCGTGAGACGTAGTTGAAAAATATTTTCACCGTGAGCGTCAGAGGAAGTTCCTGGACACACAGTTAGCTTCTCGTGTCCTGAAAGGCTTCTGTCTCCCCGTGAGGAGTCTACATAAATGTCTCATCCTTTGGATTTGAGCGAGAGAATGTCTCACCGAAATACACTGCTGTCTATGGGAGGAAATGGTGCACTTGCTGCAAACTAGTAGTAGTTTGAGACACAGAAAAAAGTGCCCCCCTATTCGAAGCACAAGGCTTGTAGCTACGTTTTGATGTATAATGTTTTGACAAAAAGGAAGAAATATGGCCATGCCTACAAGAGAGACGTTTTCTTTTTAAACTCAGCACCCTCTCACATTCTAGTGAAAATCTCGTCACTCTAAGCTTCCACATCCATGTTAAACTCCAAAACTAGCTGAAAACTTTATCAAACTTTACATTATCAAACTTGACATCTGAGAGATTAAAAGTGTTCAAAGACATAAAAAAGATGTTTTCACTTCTGAGTAGAGGACGAGAGCGGCAACATTTTAAAATTTGAATGGAGTCTCTGGCTGAAAGTATGACGACTTTGTCAGGCAATGAAAAGTGGGGATTTTTTCTGTTTTTAACTCGGTTCCCATCCACTTTGATTGAGAAATTATTTGCCATTTTTGCGTAAACTGTTATTTGAGACACTTAGCGAAAAGCATGCACACTAGTCCCAAATTTTCTTAATGTTTTGATGTGTTTTATGTATACATGCTCCAAACGGTGCAGGACGAGTTACACACGGAAAAACAGCTGAAGATTAATAATAAGAATAGACGCTTTTCTAAGAATAGTAATCTTTGCACCTTGCCATAGGCAGGCACAAAATCAATCAAGAACCTCCCACTTTTCAAAACTGATCTCAGACAATAATTAAAGCTGCAAGCAGCATTGGTCTGGACCTCGGGCTCTGGCATCTGGCCCATCAGGCTCCACCCAATCATGGCCTCTGGCCCAATCATGGCCTCTGGCCATATATGAATAAAATATACATTTTTGAAGGTTTTATCAAAATATTACTATTATTAAATTTTATTGATTGTATTAAATTACTTTATTATTAAGAAACACGCTTTTATTTTGAAAATATTTGGGGCTTTTATTTCGAAAACCAGTTCACCCCTAGCGTAGCTAAACACTTAAATCCATCAACATGATCTTTTTTTTTTTAATATAAAGAAAGACTTTTATTTTGAATGGGCTTTGGGCTTTCTTTGGAAAGTCAGGAAATGCAGGTTAGGTGGTAACAGTTAAATTGATATGGTATTGCATAATATTTGCTGAGTACGATGCAACACTTATCAAGGTAGCTGTAGTTAATGATGTCATCAGAGTGTGGGAAATGACCGATTTTATTGCCATATTTAGCAAACAACTCGTCAGAATCCACAGTTTTCGGGCAAAGTGTTTCATAGAGTTATCATATTTTGAATGGAAAATTTGTTGTCTTTCAGTCTCTGTGGGTTTGGAAGCAGTCAGATGTGAACTTCAGACAGCAGGAGGCTCAGTTTGACGCAGACACCCGATTTTGCTCCATCGTACTCCATGTTACATTTCACTTGTAATCGCGGGAGCAAAAATAATGACAGAATTGATCCTGCTCCTCAAAACAGTCATGTTTTAGAGAATTTTTCCCACATGTGTTACATCGCCTTGTTCAACACGTTCTTGTCACCCTGCTGATCTGCTCACTTTGTCCATCAAAGTGACGGTTTAACCACATTCGAGGTGTTTGATCACTGCTTTTTTTGAGGAGAAATTTGCGTTTCCCCAGTAATTTGAATGGGAGGAGGCAGACAGGGGATTCTGCTTTCTGACCTTTGACATTCAATAAAATGGAAATTGCATGATAATGTAAAATTTTTTTATGAATATTTGAGCAGGAGGGTCTCCTCTGTTATCTCATTGTATTTTGAAGCCAGTCTGTTATTCATTCTCAGAGGAGGATGCCTTTCCGCGAAGGCCTTTTTTGGGTGAAAATCTTATTTTGAAAGTTAAATTGCAGACTTCCTGTTGCATTTAGGTGAGGGGTATCGGTACGTGATTTTTAGGTCTCGATGAGAGGAACACCTGAGTTTTGGTTTGATCTCCCTGCAACATTCCTACGGGCCGTGGTGGCCATATTACTGTTTCTATTGTTTCTAGGTGGCGCCAGAGAACATATTTGGCACTATGGGGGTTCATTTTTACATTTTCTAAAAGTATTCCCCAGTACTGATGAGCGTGCCAAATTTGGTGAGCTTTTGAGCGTGTTTAGGGGGTCAGATACAAGTTTGAGTACCTAGCGTGCTGCGATAAGCAACAAGTACTAAAAACCAGCAAAAACAATAGTGTCCTTGCCCTCCAGGCCTTACCTTACGGCTGAGGTTCCTAAAAACAACCCCAAAGTTCTTTTTTTCCCACCATTGACATTTTACTTAATACTGATTTTGATAAGTCCTCCAGGATTTTAACAGATGTTTCATCAGAGGTCTTTACATATACTTCAGAAATAAAATTGGTATTATTAGAACTGGTCTGTGAAAACCTATGGTAAGTGTTTGAAGTATGGAAGCTTTATGTGAAAACTTACAGTAAACTTATTCCACCGCCTCTCCTGCTCCGTGCCCAAGAGCTGAAAGCATATTCACAGACAAATGACGCTGTCGAACTCTTTCATCTCACTGGTGGACAAGAAACAATGATATTGGAGGATTACATACACATACAAAGCAGTGACTGACAGTGACCCCGACCATAAACCTTTCGCCAGGAGAGGCTTTTACTTTATTCTCTACATGACCAGGAACACCATGGCAGGATGACATGAAACACACAACCCTAAAAAAGTGCTGAAGGAAAAGCAAATACAGTTTCAGATGCCATATCCTCCAAAGATGCGCATCTTTAATGATGACGGCACCCGGCTATTCCAGGATGCTGCTGAGGGACATGTCTGCGCGAGGGTTTCCAGTTACTGTGGTGAAGACCGCTGCGACACCCGACCAGGAGGATATCCAGCTCCTGTCAACCTGGCAGGTGGCTGGAAGGAGCGGAGGCAAGGTCAAAAACCAAGAGGACGTGCGCAGCGGTGCACAATAGAAACACCAACATTCTGACCCTAAGGAGTTCAGAAGACTTAGCCAACAGATTAACCACTGATGAATCCCTTTTGCGCTCACTGCAGATAAGTTGTATTTGATTTTATCGTGAAATATGTAGACCACATTCCATTTTGATTTAGGTAAATATGCAGAATAATATGCTGTGATAGTATGCTGTGATAGTTTTCCATAAAAACTGGAGTCATGTTTGATCCTGTTTGATCATGTTTGATCATCAAACAAAACAATACGAGCTGGGCGGATCGCACTGGATGTATTTTTTTTTTCTTTTTACTTTTTTTTGTTTGGACTTTCACTTTCCAATCTTAAATATGATGAGCTTAGTCTATTCAAGCACTTTCTAATTATTTTTATTCATCGGATTGACACATTTCATCACTTTCATCAGTTTTTGCCGAAAACAAGCTTCACTCGAGCTGCTGATTGTGATTTTGGAAAAAACATTATAATTTATTTGAAACACTGCTTTTACTTTCCAATCTTGAGTATGATGAGTTTAGTATATTCAAGCACTTTCCAACTATTTTTATTCTTCGGATTGACACATTTCATCACTTTCGTCAGTTTTTGCTGAAAACAAGCTTCACTCGAGTTGCTGATTGTGAGTTTGAAAAAAACATTGCAATTCATGAAACACTGAATGCTTTCACTTTCCAATCTTGAATATGATGAGTCTAGTCTATTCAAGCAGTTTCCAACTTAGTTTTATTCATCGGATGGACACATTTCATCACTTTCATTAATTTTTGCCGAAAACAAGCCTAACTCGAGCTGTTGAGTCTGATTTTGGAAAAATAATTATAATTTATTTGAAACACTGCTTTCACTTTCCAATCTTGAATATGATGAGCTTAGTCTATTCAAGCACTTTCTAATTATTTTTATTCATCGGATTGACACATTTCATCACTTTCATTAATTTTTGCCGAAAAAGCCTCACTCAAGCTGTTGAGTCCGATTTTGGAAAAATAATTATAATTTATTTGAAACACTGCTTTTACTTTCCAATCTTAAATATGATGAGCTTAGTCTATTCAAGCACTTTCTAATTATTTTTATTCATCGGATTGACACATTTCATCACTTTCATCAGTTTTTGCCGAAAACAAGCTTCACTCGAGCTGCTGATTGTGATTTTGGAAAAAACATTATAATTCATCTGAAACACTGTGTGCTTTCACTTTCCAATCTTGAATAAGATAGGTTTAGTCTATTCAAGCAGTTTTCAACTATTTTTATTCATCGGATGGACACATTTCATCACTTTCATTAATTTTTGCCGAAAACAAGCCTCACTCAAGCTGTTGAGTCCGATTTTGGAAAAATAATTATAATTTATTTGAAACACTGCTTTTACTTT